>JAPTYQ010000007.1:10181740-10195413 GCA_029814465.1 Ostorhinchus cyanosoma | reverse complement strand
TACTATTCTACATTTTTATAGCAATTTTCCAGAAAAAAAAAAAAATATATATATATATATATATATATATATATAAAGCCAAACTCTTGCCTCTTATTGCTGATCCCCATGGGACCTTATTTCGGGAGAAAAAAAAAAGTGTCATTTTTTTTATCCTGTTTGAATTCTGCCTCATTTATACATGTTTGTCAGCTGAAAAGATAATTTTACAAGTGAAGGAAGTTGCAATTTGTTGTAAAAGTGTAGAACCATCAGACTGTGAAAATACATAAAGACAAAGACCCAGAAGTAGTGGAGGTGATGTTATCGTAACTGTCTACGATCTGTTCAGAGGATGTCTCGTTCTGACTTTAACCTAATATTTTTACACCAAACTCAACAATTGAGGTAAATGTGTCAAGGCGGTGGGCATTTTGATGTTAGCGACATGATCTTTTAAACTGACATCATATGTCACATGTAAATGGTGACATTTCAAACCAGATTCAAAAATGACTTTTCTGTTTCCGTTGACGCTGTTCAGATTTTGTTGACATTCAGTCCCATGGGACACAGCGGTAGGGGCTGGACGTTACAAACAAATCCACACTATCAGATGTAGATATTAATCTTAAATGGTTGATTTTGAGTTTCTGCTGTAGGTGAAGGCAGCAGCAAAATGTATGAACACACAAAGAAAAAGAGTAGGTCTGATGTGTGCACTGTATCTGAACCCCAGCAGCTCATGTATTCTGGGAGTTCAAGGTTAAATGACTGTTTTTGTCAAAATGAGTGATACGACTGGAGTCCCACATCAGAACTATCTGCAGTAAAGTAGTGAAAACACTAAAAATAGCTCACACTTAAACCGATTCTGATTTGTACACTGCAAAAATCTAAATTTTATCAAGTGTACTTTTCTCATTTCAAGTCAAAATATCTCATCACACTTAAAATAAGACATAATCACCTAAAGAGTAACTTGTCAGTGAGATATAAGGGCTGATTTTTAGTCAATAGATCTGGAAAATCTGATTTCAAAAATCTTACAGGGTAATTTTCACTTGTTCTCTCGGCAGATAATTAAAAAAAAGACTTACAAGTTACTCTTTGGGTGGTTATGTCTTATTTTAAGTGTGATGAGATATTTTGTCTTGAAATGAGAAAAATACACTTAGTAAGATGTAGATTTTTGCAGCGTAAATGCATTTAAAGTTACTTCTCCTCCATGTCTGTACCCTTGTGTTAATACACCGACTGAAGAGAAGTACCTCAGACAACCCCACTTTAAAGAGTCCAAACAAGCCCTGATTCACAAAACCAATCTACAAAGAAGGCAGGAAGAGAAAAACAGTTATAGAATATGATCATTTGTGCTCAGCAAATAGACACGAAGGCGGCACTCTCCCAGAGAAACAGAGGAAGCAATTTTACTGAGGCCTTAGTATGAAGTGTGTGGGTTCCGCATAGAAAAAGCTCATTAGAAGCAGCTGAAGTTTACTGAAAACTACAGCAGATAAATAGATTTTGCGTTAGACATTGTGAGCTTTTCAACTGAATTCATCAGCAGCAGAAAAACCAAAAACACTCAGAAACAGAAACATCATGACCAACAACCCCAAAGGAGTGATGTGTCTGACATCCAATTCTACATGTTTCAGACTCATATTTTAGTTTCATTTAGAATTGGAAAAAAAAAAAAAAAAGTTAAGCCCGCTTCTGCTCAAAGCATCAGTTCAATAAGAATTCAATCTAGAGACTAATTAGACAGTTTTATATTTATATTTTTTTTCTGAATGAATATTAAAATTTTGTGAAATACTGGCAGGTTATTGCCATTATTCTACACCCCCCCCAAACCGCCAAAAAAAAAACAAAACATAGATGGGCGATTATGGTGGGATCTTATTTGGAAAAACAAAAAAATCAACAGTGAGAGACAATTCATTTTTGATCCTGTTTGATTTATGCATGTCAGCTCAGTCACAATGGGATGTTCTAATTCTAGAGACTAATTAGACAATTATATTGATATTTATGTTCATTTTTTTGGAATATCAAAAATTATATAAAATACAGGCATGTTGAAGCTACTTATCTACATTGTTATAGCCCCCCCCCCAAAAAAAATACAAAACAAAACAAATATATAGCTGATCATGGCTACGCTCCATAGGATCTTATTTTAGGGAAAAAAAAAAAACATGAGAAATTGTTCATTTTTGATGCTGTCATTTACACATACGTTTGGATTAAAAGATCATTTTTACAAAAGTCACGATTTGTTGTAAAACTGTTGATCAGCCCGTTTCTGTTTATAGTGTCAGTTCAATATGAATTCATCCTGCAGATTAATGATACGATTATACAGAGATGTTTTTATTTTTGTTCATTTTCTTGGTCAACTAAGAATGTTTTTTTTAGTTACAGCTCTGCACCACAACTGAAAAGCAACTCATCATGATAGTCTTGTGTTTTACTTTAACAGCAGGTTAGAAAGGTGAGTCTTTCTTCCAGGGAAACAGTTCAGTTCAGTTAACTTTGTTTTTCATCCTGAACGTTCATTTCATTCGCAGCTTCCTCACATGCATCATCGATCAATAAAGGAAACATTCAGAGACACATGGGCCCAGAAAACCTTCAGTCAGTAAAAATCACTAATAAAATCCCAGAAATAAAAACTTTAAAATCCAACAGGTACAGCCTCTAAAAACAGTTTCATCTGAAATAGATTGGCTCTGTGTTTAGCAGAAGGAATAAAAGACTTTGTGTAGTGATTTTTATGTCTGTACATTTTAGTTGAAGGCATCAGTACAAACTCAGTCAACAGGATGTGATCTGGTTGGTTGAGGATTACTTTTGCTTCCTTTGCTCATTTCTCCCAGATTGTGCCCAGATTCCTCTGCCGATCATCAAACAACTCAACAACTCTGAAGAGTACAACACAAGTGTTAACCCCACACACATAAGAACTCCCACAAACGGAATAAACCGCAAATGTAATAAAAATCTGCAACTTTTAACATAATAATGTTGGTTTTATTTGTATATATTATTATTATTTTTTTTTTTTTTTTTTTACAGTTTTATTGTATGGCTTTTTATGGTTTTATTTATACTCAATATTTTTATTCTTTTACTTGGGTTTTATTTTATTCTGTACAGCTTTTGTACAGTTTCTGTCTTTCAACCTCTTTTGTATTTTATTCTTTTTTATTTTTATTATTTTCTGCACAGCACTTTGGTCCACTGAGGTTTTTTTTAAAGTGCTTTACAAATAAAATTGGATTGGAAATGTAATAACAGTCATCTACCACAAACGTAATACCTCATGTTCCCACAGTGTGCTCCTACCCTCTCCATTGTTATCATAATTATATCCAGACATGGTTCAAACATAGGCTTCTATTATACTTAATGAGAAAAAAATAATATCCAGTTCATGCTGAAGCTTTTATAATAAACCTTTACAACATTTTTGCCCATTCAGTTTGTTCCTCTACTTGTTTTTGTAATTTAACTTCTATTAATCTGGAATTAGTACCATGTGGTGTAACTGCAACATTTGATCATTCTAAAAAGGCAAGTATCCAAAGGACAAGAATAAATGGGAAGAAAAAGAAAGATGAACAAATATTTATGTATGAATTACTTAAATGTATGTGATGTACTAATTCATTACATTTGTGCGAAGTTATTACAATTTTGGAAACTGAAGAGGAATAATGTTTGTGGTAGGCAACTGTTATTACGTTTGTGAGAAACTTATTAAATTTTTTATTTTTACTACATTTACAGTTTATTACATTTGTGGGGTTAACAAGTCTTTAACATGAACGGCTTCATAATCAACTGCTTTGATGCTAAATTACTTCATTTTCAATGCGTCATTACCAGATCTCCAGGAGGTAGTCGGTGGAAATAAAGCTGTGTCACCTCAGTATTGTGTGGTTTTCTCTCTCCATTGAGCTCCTCTATTTTGAG
This sequence comes from Ostorhinchus cyanosoma, assembly GCA_029814465.1. Taxonomy (NCBI): domain Eukaryota; kingdom Metazoa; phylum Chordata; class Actinopteri; order Kurtiformes; family Apogonidae; genus Ostorhinchus; species Ostorhinchus cyanosoma. The sequence goes on along the minus strand of JAPTYQ010000007.1, from coordinate 10,191,450 downwards.
CTCATTCATCACTGTGACAGCCTCCGGGCCTCGGAGGGTAAGGAAATGTATTTATGACAAAACTACTGAGTGAGCATAAAATATACGTGTGTTCAGTCTGCAGGGCACGATGTGAAACTGCACAGCAAGAGGAAACATGATGATGGTTTAGGGCTCCAAGTTTTACGGTATACTATACTATGACAACTGGAAAAATGACCCCAGGAACCACTTGAATTACACCAAGGAGCCACTGGAACCACCTCAAACACTTGACATATATAAATGAACCTATCCAAAACAAAGCCAGAAGCACTAATTAATGCTCTATTAACCCATACAGACCCAGGGCTACTTTAGCAGTAGTTCCCATTTGATTATTTTTCCTCTAAATGTAATCTTTCTGAAGTGATTCATAACCATTTATTGTAATATTATTATGTGTTTTGCATTGTTTCAGTAAAAATCATGTATTTTCCTATCTTTGATTTCTTGATCATGTAGCTGTTCATAAAAGCCCAGATTAAAGTTGAAGGTTAATATATCAGAAATAGAGGAAATTGAAGAAAAGTGGGACTTTTTCAGCAAAATCTAAGTGTTTCCATCCACTGTTATTGATCCAACTCCATGGGTTTTACTGGTGAATCAATGCTGTAGAAGATGATAGTGTTTCCATGGTAACTACGGAGCCTCTGAACGTCCAAATGGGTCATATCTGATGATAAACCATATTTTACACCAATTATGTACTTGTATTGATTGGATTAGTGGACGAACAGGTATTAAACAGATTAGATCAGTGGATGGTTCTGGGCATCAGTAGTTGTTTGGGTCTTTATGGGTTAAGTATCCAAGAAAAAATTTGTAAACTATTTTCAAAAACCATTTCCAAACATACAATATTCTTACTTCTACACTGGAATCCATTGATGACCACTTGTGAAAATGTGTGAAAGTACAGAAACAACTGGAAATAGTTCAGAGGGAACGTATTATTACATTCAGGATTAGTATTATTATTCTGACCCCAGAGGCCATTGGCAGATATTTAATAAAAAATAAACTAAAACAATTAGATCACAGATATTAATGACTAAGCAATTATCAAAGTTACTTTAGAAACAGTCAGATGGGACTATTTTCAGAGCATATCAGAAGCAGCAAATGGAGAAAACCCTCAGGAAACAGCTTGAAATGTGTTAGATTGTACTTATTTAAAACCACCACAAAAAGGTTTATGAAAATCTGACCATTTTCAGAGCCCATACTATTCCACCACCAGAGGCTGTTAATGAAGACCTAAAACAGTCCTAAATCACAGAGTACTAATACATTAACAATTATTTAAAACACTTGAGAAATATTTAACAAAAACCAAAGGACATCAACAACCAACTAAAAATGTCCCAGAACTCAATATTTGGTCATCTGACACACATGTAGGGTTATAATTCTGGGTTTAATTCATTAAAATGTGCTGGTTTTTTTATGTAAAACATGTAAGAGAAGGCTACTATTACTGTGTTTTCACTTATCGATTGTACTGATCATAAATAACAGCCACCATTCCAGACCGGTTGTGATTAAACCTGTAAATGTGTTTAGCTGCATCTGCTGAAAACATACCTGTCACCTGTGGTTCCTGCAGATGGACTTCTAACCATGAGGGGGGGGGGGGGGGTCTGATGGGTGGAACAGACAGAAACAGACACTGATAAAAAGAGGAAAACTGGGATATTTGATGAAGTAGATATTAATGTACAGTCCTTCTGTAAAAAGTCACATTGTTAACCTCATAGCATAACTGTTTAAGTCATATTTTTGGCCAAATTGTGGTATTTGCATTACTTTAATTTCCAAACTGCTGCTTCATTTTATGCAGATATCACAATTTGACCAAAACTATGACTTAGGCAGTTATGCTATGAGGTTAACGATAGGGGTCTTTTTCCTGATGATTCACCTTTGAGATGATTTGTCCTCCAGGGTTCTTGAATGCAGCATGAAATGGAGCTGTAGATCGTGGATCATTGGTGGGATTGTGAATGAGATCTTTGTCTGTTATTTTTTTAACAAAACATGTAAAAAAAAACAAAACAAAACAGAGAAGGTCTAAACCTCTGCTGAGTTTCATGAAGAAACAAAGGGTTCAGTGTTAGTTCAGGTGATAATTTAAGTAAATGCCATCACCTGTGTTTCCCAACTGTGGGGGCGGGACCTATCAGATGAGTGTCAGAGGTGTTTTGATTGGGCGACAGAGGACTGTTTCTCAACAATCAAGAAGTTGATTTTACCATTTTGTGCATAACACATAGGAAGTTATGTGCAGTCGCTTCTAGAATCAAATAAAACAGGGATACGAGACAGACATAACATTTTTATAAAAGAAGCTGAAAAACTATATCCATACATATAAAATATACATATATGAGTACATAAAACCTTATATAAAACACTATGAGAACTGTTTAAAAACCCAAGAGACAATAAATACAGTAAATATAAAATACACTATTCAAAACAGGGAAACTTGAGCAAGTTCTACAATAAATGGCAACCTTTAATGGATTTTTTTGAGATGATGTAATTCCCTTTCCCTCCACCCCACCCCCCCCTTTTTAAAATTCATTAAGTTATTTATTTATTTTTTATGTTTAAGTGACCAGTTTAATATTTTTTATTTTATGTTTTTATTTTTCTATAGACTATACCTTAGTATCCTTTTCATTGTATTATTTGTCATGTTTCATGGTTATTTGTTCTTGGGGAAAAAAAAAAAAAGAATGTGTACGTTCAACACTATTGGTGTAAACAAATGTGGCTAGTGTTTAGATCATATACCCTGAAGTACCTCTTTTACTCCTGTATACACATCAATAAAAATATGAAACAAACAAAAAAAATATATACATAAAATACACTGCAAAGAGGATGAAGTAGTCATTTCATACACATTTCTAACACATCAGCTTCAAATCCATCCACCAACTGACAGGTTCCACTGGAATGAGATGATCAAAGTTAATGCCACGTCTCCTGTCAGGGGTCAGAATGTTACGGCTGATCTGTGCAAGACTTTCTAAATACTGACCTCAACAAAGCCACGGGAAGTGCACAGGAGAGGCACCATTTGAAAAAGATGCAACAAGAATAAAACAACGGAAAAGACAAAAACACAGTGTAAGACATAAAATAATGAAATGAATGTGAAAATACAGACAAAAAAAGCAAAAATTACATAAAAATAGGTTATTTTGACCATGGAAGAGTCAGTAAAATGCAGATCTATGGTATTTTATCACCTATACTTGTCAGTTTTAGGATCAGAGAGGAACCACATTTGTTTTTGTTGTTTAGTTTTAAACTTGTGCATCGCATACTTACACAGTTGTATGTATTTTATGTGGGTATGTAAGTCTCTGAACTTGTTTTCACATTTAAAGGGATTTTGTTGAAAAATGATAGAAAAATATCTAATTTATTTAACTTACAGGAGGATGAAAGAAGAAAACCATAACATGTCTCACTAGAAAACTATGCTCTTTTTATTGGTGCTACATTTAAGAAAATACAACTTATTGAGCTTTGAAAACTTTAAACTTCTGAAATGTTTTATTTAATAGCTGAAAATAGAGGTACATTTGAACTTACATTTGTATTTAGTCCTTTTGTACTAATCTTTGGTGCAGTTGTGAATGAACAGCTTTGCTCAAATCCATCTTTCATTCACTTTGTATACATTTCCTTGTCCACATGAACTGTTTCTATTAAGCAAATAAAGACGTATGACCTCCACATTGTGTTCTTCTAAAATTTATTCCAATTCACTACCCTCCTTTAGTCTGAAAATCCAACACTTGACATATCTGAGGATTAAATCCTCTCCGGTGAGTTGTTAAGGGGTATTTGTTGTTTTTCACCATAAGGATGAGCTCAGATGTTTGGTTTCTGCTTTTCTTACATCATGTCTCTGCAGATGTCAAGTGTCCCTGATGGACTGATGTGATGTAATGAACGCTGTCAGACTAAGTTTGGACAAAGTCACTGTTGTTGTTTCTTTTTGGCAGGTTATTACAGGAAGAAGACGACATCTTTCACTTCTAGTTTGAAAAGATTCGCATCTAACAGAGAAGGTATGAGTCGACAGAGTGGAAACACTGAGAATAAACTGTTTCTGACTCAATAATGAAGAAAAGGATCCAAACACTCCTTTATTTAAGTAGAAGTACCAAAGCAGCAGTGGAAAAACACTCCTCTAACTTCTAAAAACAATTAAGTAAGAAAATAGTGTTAAAAGTATTGAAGAAACTGCAGTGTTTTGATGGTGACACCAGTAAAACCTGTGTGTTTGGACAAATGTAGACATAGACGTTTGTTATTATGGCTTTGCTATTGTAGGGCTTTGTTAGTGTGTCTGTTTGACGTTTATTGGCCTTTTTACGTTTATTTTTATTAACCCATAAAGACCCAAATGGACACTGACGACCAAAAGCATCTACTGATATAAACTATTTAATACCTGTTGATCCACTAATCCTATCAATCCATGTAAATAATTGGTGTAAAATGCAATTTATCGTCTTTTCATGGTCATCAGATATGACCCATTCTGACATTCAGATGCTCTGTAGTTACCGTGGAAACACCGTCATCTTCTACAACATTGATTCACCAGTAAAACCCATGGAGTTTGATAAATGACAGTGAATGAAGATACTTGTTTTATGCTCAGTTATTGATAATATTTGTTAAAAATGTCACTTTTTCTTCAGTTTTCTCTGTTTCTGATTTAATATCCTTTGAATTAACTCTGAGCTTTAATGAACATTAACATGATCAGTGGATTAAATATAAGAAAATACCTAATTTACACTGAACAAACACTAAATAGTGATGATAATATTAGAATAAATTGTGATAAATCTCTTACGAAAGGTTAAATTGAGGTAAAAAAATTAATAATTTGGGAACTGCCACCAAAGTAGCATTGGGTCTTTATGGGTTAATGTGGCACCATTTGTAAAACCAATAGGCCCCAACAATGTCTTTCCTGTTCATCTGTGTCAGGTTATTGTCTATTTGTTATTATTCTAACGTTTGCACTTACAAAATAAAAGCATCTCCTGAGCACCGTAAGACCAATAAGAAAAGCTTCCAACCTTCAATCTATAAGTACGACAATACTGTCCTTAATCTGTTGCAATCATCTCAAAGGTCACAAGAGGATTCTGAAGATCCTCTCACAACACCCCAGGTGGTCCCGACCCCCACTTTGAGAGCCCCTGAGCTACACCACCACTAAATGATATAAGGGAAAATGCAAAATGCAGAGGATAATATTCAAATAAATTGTGATAAATCACTTAAAAAAAGGTTAAATGGAAAGAGAAAATTCATTTAAGGGTCAAAAATACTTCAAGGTCTTTAAGAGTAAAACCAGCTTTTACTCACAGTAGCTAAATTTACATGCCTGTAAGATTGGATTATTTTTATGTCACAAAATCAGCTAATGTTGAGACGTAAACACCAGTTTGGCAGAGAATGTCACCAGTTTATTGATTAAAGTACACATAGGGAGCAAATAACAGTGTGAGGACAATCCCCGTTGTAAGTAAAGACAGTAAAAATGAGAAAACTGAACAAGCAACAAGCTCAAAAAAAAAAAAAAAAAAGGCTTGTTTATTTTTTATTTTTTTTCCCACACAAGAAGCTCAAAATGAAAAGCTTTTAAGTTCGTCTTTGAAATTGGAATCAGAAGGAACATCGACTTTCTCATGTTTTTAACACTGATAAATACGGGGTAATCAAATCTGATCAGAAGAAAAGTTATTGTTAGGTGCAAGGTGTTGAGAGAAGAAAGAAAAAGCAAAGTAAAACATAGTCACTAAATGTTTAAGACCAACAGAAGTCTCCCCATCTGGACAGTATCTTTGAAAAGTAAATGGAGACAGAGAGGGAGGGCCCTGTTTTCACATCAGTACAGCAGGTCTGGGGGGTCGAACCTGCATTAAAGTGCAGACCGGGGCAGGGGAGGGGGCTTCAAGACCTGAACGGACACCAGGGCTCGGAGGAGGAGGAGGGGGGGGTCTTCCTTCCATGTGTGATCCTTAGCTTATGTATCGCACGCTTACACTGGTTTTATACTTGAACGCTGTCAAAGTGGCTCAGTCATTTATTTGACGCAAACATTGAATTTTTCATCAGGTCTTAGAGCGGCTGCAAACTGTGAGCAACGTGGTCCATCAGACGCCGAAAGTGACGCAGCTATTGTTCGTAACTCATATTTACTTCTGTCTTACGTGATTATTAGTAGACGATGATACCAATTTGTCACATTTTGGCCAAATTTTGCAACAAAAAAAACATCTAGAAAATAACAGAACATTTTCCATTATATTGTTTTTGTTTATTTTTATGGAGGTAATGGTTTTATATGATCTACTAGAATAAAGAGTTTGTGTAGCTACTTATTCCTGTTCTGGCAACAAATTCAGCTTCACTATATGGGCTAAAGTATTTAGACACATTGAATTCAGAGGACAAATGCTAAAACATAACTTTATAATGCGAAATAACTGTAATACAAGTTTTAATCTTGTCAAAATGGTTTACATTATTATCCACGATTGGATTTCTTTAAATTAAATTTTACCCTGCACTGCAATTTTTATTAATTGTCATATTGGTTTTAAATAGTCTACACAATTTTAAACCATAAGTTACTAGTTTTCCAACTCATTCAGGTAGAAAATCAAATCAAAGAAATCTTGATTTGATATTAACTATTGGCCACAACTGTCGTAAACATTTTTAATCACGATAATATGTCAATTCAACACAAATGGGAAGTTCTACAGCTTTAGATGTGATGTGTCGGCACATTTTTGGCCACATAACACATTTGTAAAATTTATTTGAAAGTTTTTGCAACTGTTGAAAAGAGACTGCAATGATAAAATGGAAACTATATTGATAAACCATGAATCAGATGGAATATTCAGGGTTTTCAGACTATAGCACCAATGTTTTTACATCCAATAGCCAAATAAATTCATTTAAAGATCCACTACTTCTGACGTAACTGCCACACCAGTACTTTATATGATTTGACAGTTGCGTTAAACTTATTTCTGTTGCAATTATAAAATATATATTCATTCCAAATATTAGTTAACTCTCTTCTTAATTGATAAAAACTGTATCAAACCCTCATGCATGTTTTCCTTCTTTTGTAAACCCACAGAACACACTCGGTCTGCTGTAAAGATAATATGTATTGCATAAACACCAATAATTTACCATGTTGTGCTTAAAAACATCATCCCCTTGTATCTATCTTATCTTTGCAAATTAAATATCTAATAAACAAAGCAGCAATTACACATCATTTAGCAACAAACTGACTTGTATGTAGTAACTTCACCTCACTGGTTTTCTTTAGGTCACCGATTAAATTAGGGTGAATTTCATCACTTCAGAAAGTTGTACATAGGGATTATTTTCTTATTAACATGTCAGAATTTACATATTTTAAAGATCAGATGAGGTGATAAACAAATGTTGATTCCTAAAGTGTGCATAAACTTCCCTCAACAATGACAATTAAATTAAGAAAGTGTCAGACATATTATCTTATGTAATGTTATGTTCATTAAGAGCGGATATTAAAACACTAATCTCACCAAAAAAAGGAAATGAAAAACCTGTCATTTACATCTTTTAATTTGGAGTACTGCTACAGCCTTAGTTTGGCACTTTTATCTCACTTTCTTGTATAATATTATTTCATTTTTTAAAATCTGTCCTGTTTATTTTATATACTTTTCATGGGTTTCTAGCACTGAATTGTTCTATTGTTATTTTAGAGCTGCAGAGTTCCGTTAATGTGGTCTATTTTTGGTTTTTTGGCTACTTTTCATGACTTTTTGCTCTGTGAAGCACTTTGATCTGCATGTGTGTTATTAAAGGTGCTATATATATATAAAGTTATAAAAGGGGAGATTCTGATTATTACTTATTTATCTTTTATATAAACTGGATAAATTATTGCACTTTAGAGCTGCTTCCATTCTCTTAAAACATTCAGTCTGTAGGTTTAGCTGTGCTAACAAGCTATTGGCTAAAGCTAAAGTCATGCTAGTGGCTATATATTGAAAAAAAAAGAGGAAAAAACATATATGAGAAGGGATAAAACCCAACGTTTAACCTTTACTTTTAATCCTAAAGACTGAATAAAGTAAATAAAATGGGCAGCGGTTGTCATCCAGCGTTAACATGTAAACGTTTAGAGGGTAGTGTCTCAATGTTAGTGTTAGCTCACGTGCTAATTAGCACTTGACATACAAAGTTACGGCGAATTTTTAAAAATCTGAATTTAACACATTTTTGACTCAGTCTATTTAGTAAATGTAGCTGCATAATCTGACTACACCGAGAAATATATTAGTTTTATTTGATACTTTAGTAAATAATGGTTAGATTTTGTCACGTTAGCCTCATACTACATTAACTGTGTCTTTTTACACTAAAATTAAATACAATTTGATCCAGGATTTATTAAAAGAATACAAGTTGTATTTGTGCCACCGAGTTTTGTGTTTAGATCTTGTTTTAACTTAGAAATTCTGAATTGTATTCTTTAACTGTTTTTTTTTTTTCTTTTTGGAGGGCGGTGGGCTAAAAATCTATTGGCACTACAAAACAAAAACAGGGATTAACCTAAAACCCAGAATTCATTCCAGAACCAAGACTATCTAAACAGAATGCAATCTGTACTTTTACTGCTGAGAAATTTCACACAAGAACTAAACCTGCGAACATCAATGAGGCGTAAAGACGTAAACAAAGTATCAGTCATCATCTGGGGGCCACAAAAATGAATCTATTAAAGCCGAAATACATTTATCTGTAAATCAAATAATCCAACCTACCCTTAGCCGGTCAAAACAGGTGATAATATTTCAAACTAATAGAATCAGCGTGTTTGCAGATGAAAATGTCTGCTGAATGGACCACGTTGCTCACAGTATGAATGCAGATGACTTCATCAGATCAATACAGGTGTAACTCCTCATCAACCTTCACCCTTCACCAAACTAAGCATCACGAGACCTGTGAATTAAAGTCTGAGGGACTCATTAAGATCATAGTAGTGATTAAAACATGTTTAATAGCTAACGAAAAGCAAAAAAAAAAAAAAAAAAAAAAATACAAACCATATTACTTAACCTGGAGGTCTGAAATCACTGTCTCCAAAATTGTATCCTAATATTGCACACATGTACAGTATTTTGACAAAGGCATCGGTTTAGGCATTCAAACATCTTGGCACTGAGAAATGACCTGTGGAAAAACAAAACTAAAAACGGAGAGCTTGATATATATCTATATATATTTTTTTCTTTTGGGTTTGTTTTTTTTTTGTTTTTGGGTTTGTTTGTTTTTTTTTGTTTTTTTTGTTTTTTTTTTTAGAGTACATTCGTCATCCTTGCATGAGAGGATTTATGTAACTAATACAGTATGGTGCTTTTATGAAGGGTCAGGGAGTGGGTAGAAGCAGCTTCAGAGAGGAAAAGAAACATAATTAATCTGGTAAACTAAACCAACAACTACCAGGGCAGGCAGTGGAGGCCAAGTGCCAGCTAGGAACGGGGAGGGGAGGAGGAGGAGGGGGGGGGGTTACCGAAAAATACCGAGTAACAAACGCATCCCAACCAAACACACCCTCACAC
>JAPTYQ010000007.1:10089848-10103946 GCA_029814465.1 Ostorhinchus cyanosoma | reverse complement strand
GACCAAACCACTCAGTGATATATCAGGGACAACGAAGGTCTCTCTTCTTCACACACACACTAACAGAAAAGTATTGCCTGTGAGCAGAACATTTGCTCAGTTGATGGCGTGTCTTCTGACTTTCACATTTGTTGGATAGCTACAGAATTCCGTCCACACCACCACCTACTGTTTCAGCCCTGTAACACCCATTTGTACTTCCCGAATTTGTATTTCCCGAAAATTTCATCAAAATCGTTCCATAACTTTTTGAGTTATCTTGCGAACAGACAAACAGACAAATCCCGATGAAAACACCTTGGCAGAGGAAACAATCTAGTTTTCTGATAAAATGACAGTAATATTATTGACAGTCGAACTTACAAGCAAAAGTTTTTGCTTTGCAAAGATTTTGACATGCAAAACTTTTGTACTCGCAAACAAATGTGACCCATAAGTATCACTTGAACTTGCAAGCAAAACTTTATGATTTGCAAAAGATTTAGAGGTGCAAAACCCTTGGACTTGCAAACAAACCTTTTAAAACGAGAACACAATTGATTTTGTTAAGCTTAAACATTTTTGAAACCTTCATTTTTATTTTCAAATCTTGATTTTTTTTTTCCAAAACTGTATTTGTGTTTGTCCTTTTCCCCTTTTCTTGCATAATAAAAACACAAAATAACCTTCATATGAAAACAATAAAACAATATTTACAAAACAAGAGCTCTGTTAAGCAATGATTGACAGCAAAACAGACATTTGTAGAAAAATGCACTGCAGTACTTTTGACATTGCAAATGGAAACAGATCACAGTGAGGCTTTGTACTCATCACAGTTTCTACTTAATAACAGAGGATATTATAAATAAAGGCCTGAATCTAATAAAAACCTCCTTCAAATAAAGTCTGGTACCTCCTGTACATTCAGAATGAGATTTGAATTTGTTTCAACTTTTTCTGTTTCCTTCTTTTTTTGCCGTATAATGTAAAATATGGACACTTAACTAAATCTGTATTTGACTATTTTGGTACACAAAACTTTTTTAAAGTATTTTTATATTTTTAGACTTTAAATGACTATAATTATTTGACTACTACTTCACACTTTCACAGAAAGAAAATCACTGCTGTTCTTACGTTCACAGGTGTTATTTTGCACAAGAATGTCACAGCGTTTGATCACAAGTTAAAGTACAACTTCTGATTTTATTTCACAAACAGATCAAAGTGTTTTTTTCACAAAGCCTCTAAATTGTGTCACTCCAGCCAAATAGAGTGGTTCATCATCTAAATGGATATTCAGTGGCTTGTATGACAGGCCTATGGGACTGCTGTTTGTGTTTCCATTATTCCTGCTGTGTAATTTCTATATTTTTTATTGATTTTACTTGTGTACAACGGTTTGATCTGATGATTCATTGGGTAAATGACATAGACAAATGCTATGTTGTGTGCACATGGTCTACTGTTCTGGAAATAAAGGCTTGGTGATAAGGGTACAAAAACTCAGATTTATATCTTTAAGTGAAATGGTGATATGATGAAACCAGTTCAATACAAAAGGTTTTATTTTCCTGACGTTTTAGTTTTACTCCCAACATTTTAAAACAAGTAGCTGCACTTTCTACTTTTAGCTACTTTAGTATTGCATTGCATTATAAATGTTATGTTCTGCATCACTGTGCATCTTATAAACATAAAGGCTGGTTTCAACCTAAATGTATCACTCAAAAACACATTAAGAACACAATGCATCCATTGATGCAAATCACTCCCAACAGAAATATGATGAAAATAGCATGAAAGCTACGAAAAGATGGATAAAAAGAAGACTGGACAACAGGATATACCGTACTGTCTTCTTCTGCTTATCCGGGTCTGGGTTGAGGGGGCAGCAGCCTCAGTAGAGGAGCCCAGACAGCCCTCTCCCCACCCACTTCTACCAGCTCCTCAGGGGGAATCCTGAGGCGTTCCCAGGCCAGCCTCCAGTGTGTTCTGGGTCAGCCCCAAGGGCCCCATCCTACACTCACTTGTGAACAAGATCCTGAGATACTTAAACTCCTCCATGTGAAGCAGGACTTCCTGCCCAACTCGGAGTGTGCACTCCACCCTTTTCTGGCTGAGGACTGTGGCCTCAGACTTGGAGGTGCTGATCTTCATCCCAGCCGCTTCACACTCAGCTGTGAACTGCCCCAGCGAGAGCTGGTGGTCACTGCTTGATGAACCTAAGAAGAAATTCTGTCCATAAAAGTTATGAACAGAACCACTGACAAAGGGCAGCCCTGGTGGAGTCAAACCCTCATTGGAAACAGGTCCAACGTACTACCGGCTATGTGGACCAGGCTCCTTCGGTACAGGGAAAGCCAGTTTCCATAACTGAGGATTGGACTGTGGAGCTAGGAGCTATGTTGTCTACAGGACATAAGGCATCATAATGTTTTAAGTTTCTCTGTTGACTTGCTAATTGATTTAATAGTCTTCACTGTACATTAATATGGCTCAATTTGGACAGAAACAGTGAGTAAAAGTATCCTTCAAAGACCTATATTTTGCTTTCATACTTTGAATAGATGTGCAATGTAATTTTTACTCATTCAATAAAAAAAGAGAGGATTATGAAGTGATTACCCATCATGCCTAGTGCCTACAGGACAAGCATGTGAGGGCAGTGTTATGATCTGGGGTAGGTTCAGTTAGTCAGGTCTAGGTGCAGCAATGTTATGTCTACAAAAAATTATGGAACTAAATGTTATGACATTGTATAATCTTATTGAAATGAAAGCAGGACCTTTTGGAGTAGGATGTGTATTTGAGTAATTAAACATCAAATTACTTCAGTATGTGTGTTTCTATGTGTACTTTTGGTGATTCTATATTCAAGTAGTATTGAAAAAAGCAATACAACTGCACACACATGTATATCTTGCTAAAGTAGAAAAGTAAAGTTAGTTGAACATAAATGACATTGGTTTAATAAACATAAACAGTGTTGCTGGAGCAATAAATTCTTTCTAAAATGAGCGCTATATCCTTTCTGACAAAAAGAGAGATTTTACTCATCGCAGTCTGCCCTGCTTTACTGTATTTCACTGACCCATTTAATTGCTCTGGGTGATGTTTTTTGTTGTGGTGAAATAAATTGGTCATGCTGCTACCATTAGATGTGATGTCTAATTGTATAATTTCCAGAGGATTGTATGGTGTTGAGTGTCATCCTCTTAGAAACAGACCTATACATGTTCATTTCAGGACTAAAATCTTCACAGCTGGCTTCGTTTTTCCTCCATTCCACCATTTCCTCTTAACAGTCGTCACAATGGTAGGTGTGAGTGTAGAGAAATTGGTGATAACTGCCACAGTCACATACACTGACAATGATGGACAGATGTGACAGTGCATCCGCAAAAGAAGGAGAGCTGCACAATTCTTTCCTGTCAGAAATAAAGCCAATATTATGCATATTGAGTACTGTGACTATGTTGAGTTCTTACACTCTATTTAAAAAATACTGAATATATGCATAACTTTATATTCGACTCAGCCCAAGTGAAAATGAACAATATTTCAGGGCCAGATGTCCCTTTCAAGCGTAAAATAAACCATTTGGCACAACTAAAATGCTGAGTCTGTCTGGTTGTACTCTGATTAAAACCTTTGAGGAATCTTTGTGATTGGAAGTATACAAGTGCTACACTGATGGCAAGAGATTAAAAAGATTAGTACAGTATTTTTGTATAAATCAACTCTGGATGTTTAGTGAAGTGTGAAATTGAGGGGTGGATGTTTGGGGACTTACTTCAAACATCTAGGTACATTTTTAGGTCTAAATAAGTCTCAGCAATGCAATCCTACCACCTTAAATTTATGTTTTTCGGGAGACCTCCATAAATAGGTATGTCTTGGACAGCAAGATGAGATGAGCAAGAAACTCATCCAAACATTCTTTAGTTGACCCTGATCTCTGCATTAGGGCAGAAAATCGCCTCCCCCAGACATTTCCTATAAATTTGGATTGTCTAAAATGTCTTGATAAGCTCAAGTATTAAGGCCCTGTCCCAAAGTTCCCCCTTCCCCTACATTTCTTCCCTACCCCTACATTTGGAGTAACGTTTCGGAGGGGTAGTGTGTCCCATTTCTCGTTAGTATTGAGGGGGAGTGGACATTCTGCCTCTTGAAAATGAGTCAGCTTGGATGCAGACTCACTGCATTTGCTTCAAACGGAGGGGAAGAATCTGCCGCTTTGCCCCGCCCACAGTGCTTTACGAATGAACTTTTCCATCGTAAACATATGGTAAACATGTCAACAAGAGCTGGAAAGGAATCACACAAATGTAATACCGCTTTTCCATTGGTAACGACTCGACTCGGCACCGTATTTCTGGAGCGTTTCCATTACAGGATAGTACTGACTTTAGCTGAAAGTGAAAGCAGGCAGCATGTACTTCCGTGTTTTCTGCTCAGGGAATTGTTGATAAACTTGCTCGTTTTGTGTTGTTTCGTCTGAATTTTTACGTCGGCCCCCAAAGACTGAATCTCCTGAACCGACCATGGTGTAGTTTTGGGCTGTCATCATGTGGATTCATGTACCGCTATATTTACTGTCAACTTCTGCATATACGCAACCTCACTTATTGATGACGTCAGTGTCCCATTGTGTCCGTAGAACTTCACTACCCCTTGTGACTCTGTCCAAAGTGCACTTCAAAAACAAGTGGACTCCAAAACGAGTGCTAGGGACCAAGGGGGGACTTTGGGATGGGGACTAAGACTCCCTGTGACTCCTGAATCTCTACCCTCACATTGAACAATTTCGAAGTGTACTCCACCATACACAATCCATTTGTTTACAAAAAGAGGTAAGATAGTCAGGCATTTTCGCAAATTCGTCACAACGTGCACTGTGAGAAACTGAGCTCCATGCAGTCACAGTAACAACAGGCAATGAAGCCGTTTCCCTGTTTGTGCAGCTGCGGCCATATGCTGCAGTCATAATGCGGCTGCATGGAGTTCTACTTCCCATAATGATGAAGAGATTCAGGTGAGTAATCACAGAAGGCTTATGGTTTTGTGATACTTAGGCTAACCTAGCCTGTGTTTTACAGATTTGATGAAAAATTGGTGACCAAAGTCTCCCGCAGCTTTAAAGGGCCTAAGTCAATCCCAGAAAAATAACCTCATTATCCCTCCTCTACCATACTTCACAGTTAGTACAATGCAGTCTGGCAGGTCACGATGCCCTGAAATTGGCCAAACCCAGATCTGTGTTATTCACCACTCCATGGAACTAGTTTCCTCTCCTTTTTTGATCCAGTGTAAGCCTACTCTACAATACTCCATGTGATGCTTTGACATTGTACTTGGTGATGCGAGGGCTGCTATCAGCTCCTCAACCAAGGAAAACCATGTCATGAAGCTTCTAGAGCACAGTTTTTGTGCTGATGTTACTGACAGACGAGGTTTGGCACTCTGCAGTTCAGTTTTTGAGTCGGTAGGGCAGAAGCACCTCAGCACACCTCAAACCTGCTCTGTAACTTTACACGGCCTAACACTTCATGGCTGAGGTACTGTGGTCCCTAAATACTTCCACTTTGGAGGAATACTACTTACAATTGATAGTGGGATGTCTAAGAGGGAAGAAATTTCATGAGCTTGTTGCCGTGACCACATCCTATTACTGTACCAAGCTTGAATTCAGCAAGCTCTATAGAACAACTCCTTCTGCATGAGTGGGTGTTTGCCTGTATACATTACTGTCAATGGGAGTGAATAAAGAATTAAGAAACAAGACTCAATTTTTCAGTCTATAAATTACGTGATTTGCATACTATTTCTAGGTAAATATTACAGCATGCATGTTCTGGACACTTTGCCTGTGTAAATATCCCATAATGCAATTCAATTGGGGTAACAATCGACAACAACAGAAGGCAAACAGAGCCCAGAAGCTGATATTAGTACTAATACTCAGGTGCACAGGTATGGATGCAAGTAACATCTGTATTATAAGCCCCCCAGTAAAGATTCTTCTGGTTATCAAGGTTACGTTTCTATACATGAAGCTTTCACTAAATGAAAACACCTGTATCTGGCCTGGATTATAGGAAGTGACATGTGTTCACATCAAGAGCAATGCAACCAACAAGTGATATATTCTACTGTTTATTTCACCAAACCAATACTGACTGTTTTATAGATGTTGTGCATATATAGAAAGAATGAGGCTTGGACAAACCCACAGTGTCTGTGATTAAATCCTACTTCTCCATAGAGAATAAAGCCCTATTTGAATGGTGCTAGTATTATCTGCAGACCGCTGGTCATTTGTAATAATTGCGGAGGTAGTCTGTGATCTGAATCCCATTTGAATTGGCCATGCCTGTAATGTATAAAGTAAGAATTCCAGTGCAAATTTCAGAGATGAAGGTCCTGGGATAATATTGGTCTTGTGTGAATTGACATCTCTGTAATTTAGTGGGATATGACATTTTTTTTTTTTTTAATAATTTCTTCCCTGCATTTAGTCAGCCTATTTCCATTTTGAGGACGATGGAGGTTGTGCTGATGATGATGAATTAAAGATAATGAAATAAAAAAGATAATGTAATGGATGACATGTATGACATATTTCCCAGACCAGCAGAGAAACTGTTGGCTGATGTGCCCTTGAGCAAGGCACTTTGCTTTCCCTTTGCTCCCCAGATGCCTGACATGGCAGCCCACTGATCCTCGTCTGCAGTGTGTGGTGTTCGAGTGTGTCTAACTAGTTATGTGTTAAAGGACTGCATGTCCTCTAGTACAATATACTAACAAATAATAAAGATGAATAATTGTACTAAACTGCACTAAACTGTACTGAAGTTGACACAATGTGTTTACGCATAAAGAGTGTGTATGCACATTAAAATGATTTCTTTATTTTACTTTTCTTACATGTTTTATTATATCTTGCAGTTATAATTTACAAGAGGGACAACAATTACAATATGTGTTATTAAGTACTTGTTGAATAAAGAGGATTCTGATGCTGATAATGTCATTACATTTTTAAATCATATGACAAGATGGACCTCCTCAAGTGCCTCCACCCTACTGCATGTTTACAGACTGGAACTACATCTGCACATGGACGTCCATCAGTCCTGGTGCATCTATAGCCTGTCGGTCCATAGGAGTGGATCTCTCCTTTGCTGTGGTTCTCTCTGAGGTTCCTCTTTTCCCACTGGGTTTTCTGAGTTTTTCCTTGCTGAGAGGGAGGGTCTAAGGCCCAGGACATCAATTAATTTCCTTGATCTACTGTTTATTTGACTGTTGTTTGTTTTCATATCCAATTAATTCTGTAAAGCCCTGTGAGGCAACCTCGTTGTGATATAGGGCTCCACAAATAAAACTGAATTGAAATTGAATTAAACTGGAGTAAAATACAGACTTTGCCGATGGAGTGTGAGTGCAACACTTGAGACGTTTATTTACAAAACACTAGAGGTCCACAGGTGATACTAGTCCTGTATGAATATGGGTAGAGATCATGCAGGTTGACCTTATGGTTGGCGAGCGCATTTTGATTTACTGTGGGTATGTCTGTTTAGGCACCCAACACCTCTCGGCACCTCAGGGACTGTCATTTTAACACACAATGTTATTGACACATCATGACAAAATGTTTAATCCGCAGGTGAATGCTGTAACTTGACACTACACGTAAACAGCGGCTGCAGAAATAGGACAGAAGACATGCATCTGTCTATCTGACACCCTACACACTTTCTTCCTTCCCTCTCTCATGAGCCAGTGAGTAAATCTATTATCTGTGTGTGTCCTTCAAGCTTCAGGGAGATTGTCTCAGCCTTACACTGTCAGAAAATTGTTGCCAACCCCTCTCTTCTGAAAAAAAAAAAAAAAAAAAACGGAGAGCGCTTTTGTTCTCGAGGTGTGCACGGCAGAGTCGGAAATTAATTGCACTTTCATTGCTCAGTCAGATGAAAGACTTGGGAAATGTTCAGGTGTGATAAATAGGACTCTCCTTTAAATTGCAGCCCTGCGGATGGCCTCTTGTGCTGTGTGTCTTTCATGCTACTGATAATCACAGGTAGTCTGTCTCCTTTCTGCTAAAACATCTCCTCTGCCAGCTAATCCATTTCAGCACTTTTAAAGTCTGTTGTACATCCACTAAAAATAGCTTTAATTGTGTCAAGCATTCAGTGCTTCCAGAGTGTCTATCAAGAGGTGAGGAAATGATCAATACACAGGTTACTAGACATGTCATTTTAGTTTCACCTGTATTTGCATTTATCTTACAGATAACAACGTCTGTCCATGTTTAAGACGGACTGAATCCTATGTTGATGAGCATAACGATTGGATTTGGATGGATCCAAATAAAGCTATGACTGGGATTTTTGTTTTCTGCCTATGCTCATTAATCAAGTTATAAAATAAAACTATGAAATTTTGTGATTTCTGTTTATGGAAAACTGGTTTACTAAAAAGGAGAACAGTCCATTTCACATCCTAATATGGTTATTTTGTAAAAACAACGGCTTTGCCCCAATAATTAATTCATTTATTATAGTCAGCATGGTTATTTCTTTTTTTAACTGTTGACTAATTGATGGGGAAAAAAATATTTTTTTTACTTCAAAGAGACTCAAATCTTATGGTTATGGCACTGTTTCTGTGCATATGTTAAGTCTTTAAAAGTGTATAGGATGCTTTTTAAAAGTTAAATGGTGCCTGAAGGGACTTTACTTCACAAAAAATATAAATTGTGATAAGTGATGAGAGACAAATATTCTGAATTATCCATCTGAGTTGTGACACGATTTACACATATGATGTTTGTCTATGAAAAGATGATGTCATGAATTAAGAAAATGGCAGTTGGTGGTAAAGATAGTAAAATAAATAGTTTTGTGTGAAACAGCTCAGTGGTCACAGGATACATTCACCAACACTATAACGCCGTTACCTCTGCATATTGTGCCTCTTTCTTAAAGAGTGAGGTGAAAAGTTTTTTTTTTAAAAGGTGAGTCACTACAGTGTGGTCATGTTGAGGCTGCAGAGACATCTTCAGTGACTCTGAACAGACTGGACAGAAATAGTTACAATGACGTCACCTTCACAACGTTTCTATTTACAAATTCTCACCAACTGACAAGCATCATGTCTAAATAATGACATAATTCAAACAGGATCCAAAATGACCTGTCTCCCACCAAAGACACTAATGGGTTTGATCAAGCAGTAACAAGTGGACAGATTTGGTTTCCATTTCTGTAAAGCACTTTGAATTGCCCTGTGTATGAATTGTGCTATGCAAATAAACTTTGCCTTGCCTTGCCTTGGTTCAACAGTCTCTGTCATGTAAACAGAGTTACTTATATGCATGTATTATACATATTTGAGTAGGTATTTATAAGTACTTTAACATCATTTATGTATAACAAAATTATGGGTAGATAAAATTTTTAGGTGAAAAGTGTCAAATTACTGCTCTGTAACATGTGGACTCAATTTTTTAAGCTTTACACAAACATTCCAAACAAGCGGTTCTCAATAGAAATTGATATCAGGTAAGACAAAACCTTTTAGATATTATGTTCAACTACGTATGCTGAAAATAAATGTTGTAAAATATTGAAAAGTCTCTGTTTTATTGACATGAGAATGTGGTAACACATGGACAGGTTGCCATAGTAACAGGTGGATGACTCTACCATCGTATGCATCAGCCAAAATATTGACTTATGTTTTAAGACAACAAGCCAGCTATAATCATAATGATTTATTTAATGTATTTAACACTAACACAGTGTTATTTACAACTTGTGGTGGACCATACTGATATAAGTAAATTATAAATAAAGAGTAATTTCTCGGTACCAGTTCACAGATAGTATTTTTTAAATGTGACCAGTGAATGAATAATTATTCAGAATTTTAATTTTTCAGAGTAAAAGACAGTCTTTTGCATGTCTTTTGTTAATTTAATGCCGCCTCGCAAAAGGTTCAGAACTTCTCCTGTACTGTGTAAGTGGTATTTTAAAAAGGATAACAATCCCATAAAATACAGATCTTTAGATAAAAAATTTGCCCACTTGATAAATGATATACTTTTTCATGTTGATTTTCACTTTGGCTTGATCGGACCCATATTTTTTTTTTTCCTGAAATAAGATCTGGAGAACTGGATGGGGGTGGCACCTCACATCTATACTTGAGAGGTGATGACTAATAAATCCTTGATTAAAAAAGGTTAACTCTATTTATTGCCCCTGTATGGCAATTGAGAGTCTTCATTTTACCCTTCCTAATACACACAGCACCTATTTTCAATGATGTCACACCTCAAAGTTTGATTATTCCATTTATGAAAAACTCTAAGTATGACCTCTCTTGGTAATTTTTTGGCTTTAGAGGTCTGAAAATCAATAAAGTGCATTTTTCATCTAATGTTTTGTCTATGATGGGGTCCTCAGTGGAGTATTATTAGATTATTACTTACTCAGTAATGAGGAACAAAAGGGGCTACAATTTGTAAAACAGTACTCATCTTACAATTACTAATCCAAGTATTTCTGCATATTTTTATTATCAGAATGTGACTGTATTTGTTGATGATGTATATGTGCAGCAAATGAGTAAAATAGAGGTTCAATTTCAATAGCTAGAAGTACAGAAGAAACTGCTTAAAGTCAAAACTAAAACTGACTATATGTGGATGATTATTATAACAAAGGTTACACTGTGATGATAATGAGATAAACACCAGATTTCACTTTATTATAGCCTCTTAACAGACTTAGTGCTCTTTTAAATCTCACCAACCAACAGACAGAAACTTTCCTCCAGTCCTCTCCCAGGTCTTTCTGCCTTTTTCCTCTGTGGGTGTTATGTGATCACGCATTATTGATCCACTTAATGAAGGGAAGTTACACCACAGCTGCTTGTGTATTTACTGACTGATGTTTTTCATTGAGATAAAACAATTTCACGGTGGAAGCTGTGGCCCAGAATGATCACTGTAAGTAATGAGAACTATATAAGTGATTTTCCACAGCTTTGTGTACTGTTCTTATTATTTATATGAAGGATGACAAAATAACTCACTAATTTTAGAAGGGCAGACGTTTAGGGAATAGTTATGCACTTTACTTACTGATCAAATTAACTTTCAGTGGTATAATCTAATCACAGCTTCTACAATTGGACATTTGTGGTGTCATTGACATGTTTCTGTAATAACTTCATGATTATTTGAGCTCTTACAGAATTAAAACTTTGGGTTACATATATACATCTTATCCCTGTTTGTGCTGGCTGCAGATCTGTGCAGGTTCAGTCTCAGCCAAACAGAAACAAACAAAAGCAGCGATGAAACGTCTCATTTCTGGGGATATGAAGGCACATGTCTTTTGGCAATGAAAGCATAGAACATACTTGGCAGTTTAAATAGGAAAAGCATCAAAATGCTCATCCATTGAAGTCTTTACTAAACAGGCTGCATGTTGTCAACACATACAAAGCAAGTCAAGTCACACTGACATACATTAAAAAACATCACGACATGGCCAAACATCAAAACCAGACAAGTGGCTCTGACTCACCATCTTTCAGAATTTAGAAACTAATTAATTTATGCGACAATTAGTAAATGGGATTATTCATCAAGAATACAGACAAATGAATAAGCCATTTTTTGTGTTCAATGTTAAGGTCATATTCTGAATTTGATCATAACCAGGATGAACCTCATTTTGGTACTTCTGGATGTGAAGTCCAAGTGACAATTTGCTCCACAGTAAGATATGTTTACATCTACATTTGGGTTGAAGGTTAAAGGTTAAAGGTTAGGTTAACTCTGTCTCTGCAGTTTACCCATCTTAATACACACACTGTACCTAGTATTAGCATTAGCATTAAGCCATAGCACACATTAGGAGCAGTGAGCTGCCATTGAAGGCCCTCAGGGACCATCTGACAACCAACAAGGTTTATTATCAAATCATTTATAAAATACTGTGACCTCCTGACCTTTCCTTTATTACAAACATATTACAAAGAAAAGCTCAAATTCTGCACCTGAGCAGCCTTTACTCACGATGACCATGTGTTGGTGTAGAATAGGACAAGCCTGTTCTCAATCTGAATACCTTCTCTTGGACTCAAACTCACAAAAAAATACATAGTTTCTTGCCTTAATGTTTACATGTTTAACTGATTTTGCCTAAGATGGGCTGGTATGTGAGTGTTGGGAACATCAAAACTGATAAGTAAAGTTAATAACTCATTTGCCACCAACAAAGTGAACTGCTAACACATGCAAACACATACAATTGATTGACTTTTGCACTTTTGTCAAAACTGTTTTTGTTTTTCGCTGAGAGCCAATTTATTCAACTTTCAATTATTCTACCTCAACACCTAAGATTCTTATTTTTCAATGACTTTGGTGAAGCCGGAATTTCCAAACTCATCCTCATATTTCCCTTTTAACCTCATGCACATGATGAGCTGTGAGGGAATCGCAGAAGTCACAATCATTGGCTCAGAGAGAAATGAATTATGCTTTCAGGTCCAGGTTTGCAAAAGAGAAAAATACATGTGTTGTGTCTGAGCTGAAAAGACCAGTGTAGCAAAGAAAAACAACCCTCATATTCTGTTTTAATTAGAAAAATGAACTGTCGTATCACAGCATTGCTTTGCTTTTTACTGTCTGGTCTCCAGTTACCTGTAAAAACAGCCTGTGATGCATTTTCATTTCTGACCCTGTTTGGGAAACACAGATACCTGTGAAGCTCACTTTGTAAGATCAAGACCCCAAGAGAGATCATTTTTTTGAAGGGAAAATTCTTATGCAAACAGCGAAAAAAAAAAAAAAGTCTCTTGATCTCGAAAGTGATTTTTTTTGTTTGTTTTAGTGAGAAGTTCCAAGGACAGAATCTCTTTTGTTAAATGACCTCCACTTATGTTAATGTATTTTGGCTGGACTTCTACAGATTTGACTTGCCAAGCTTAAAAAAAATGGCTAAACATTTTGTTTATGATGGCGGCTCTGCAAAATGACCTTTGAAGTTGAAAAACGAGACTGTACTTTTGGTGTCTGGCAAAACATATTTATGAATTAGTGTCCTGGACTAATACAACAGCTGAAATGACAGTAGACGACACATCTTACATTTCTGTAGTTGTGGCTCTGCAGCTGATTCTTCTGTAGCTGTTAAAGTCAAATAAAAGCCCTGGTGTGTTTACATGACCTGAGTGTGTGCATACTAACGTTTTGACGTAGGGGTCAGAGAAGCCATTGGCGTCCATGGCAGCGAGGTGAGCGCAGCGTATGATGCCCACAACCAAGCAGGACTTCTGGGTGTTGTATTTGAGGGAAATCATGATGCGTCCTCGTTCCTCCAGGGATTTATCCTCTGTTTTGTTGACCTGCAGACAAATCACATTCAAAAGTTAGAAGAAAAAGCAAAAAATAAAAGATAAACCTCACTTGTACACAAAAGTAGTCCCAAGCCAGGGTTCTAATCATATTCGGATTCAAATCATTTTCAGTTAGTGTCTAGGATTGTCGACAGAAACAACTGGAAATGTCACCTACCCCGTCATTTTAATTATTATCACAGCATTCAGTTCTGTAGAATTTTGGAGAGGTGTAGCATAAAGTCTGGACTACTTGACAGTTGTTTGTCCTGAAAATCAGCCTGATACTGATTGGCTGATTGATGTCGCCTCCGTTGTAGATAGCGAGTTAATAGCTTCATCAAAATTAATTTGCCGCGTCCTTTAAAGAGCACATAAACATCTGAACTGACACATGCTCCGTCTGCCGGGAGGATGTCTATTTTCATTTTCAGATACTTCACCAAGCCTTTTTATTTACAAGTTTAACCTCCATCAGACAGACAAAGGTTTAAGCCCTGGCAAATGAAAATGATTTCACATGTTTAAAGATGAGAGTAATTCATTTGTACCAGACGTTAAAACAAAACACAGATATTCTTAACGATATAATAATAGTCTAGAAATACAAGTATAATGTTTGTCACGAGGAGGGTAAAAGATAACAAGTTATGCTTCTGCAAAGCATTTCTACAACTATGTTCTCAAAAACAGA
>JAPTYQ010000007.1:10046624-10058520 GCA_029814465.1 Ostorhinchus cyanosoma | reverse complement strand
CTGTGGACACACCATCTTAAACTATTTAGTTCTCTTCAGCAATTGACAGTTTAATCTGGAATAATTACAGACATTTTGCTGTGTTGTGGTCTTGAAAAAGATGAAACTGTGATCTGGTTTTGCAGTCGAGCGTGAAACTTCACTTCTGATTAGAGTATAAGCAGAACTTATGACCTCTTTAGTAGGTCTTAATGAGGCTCTTACACCAACTATAATTATTATTCTGAGAGCAATCTGGAAGAATATCATAGAAGAAGAAAAGTGATTCCATTTTGTTTCAGTGGAAGGGATATGTGAGAGGTTTTATGAACCAAAAATCACATCAGAAAAAATAAAGAGTTTAGTTTCTCTAAAGAAAAGCAGTGATAAACACATAAACATTGAGAAGAGCCAATGAGACGGCAGAACTCTGATGAAAAAATAGAAAGAACCGTGAACCTTTCAGATTAGCCAAATAACACAGTTAATATTTGTAATGTTTCAAGCAGTGCCAAGAAAAATGATCCAGTCTTGGTTTAACTGATATATTAAATTCATTTTCAAGACTCAATTTCTAAACTTCTTCAAGATTCAGTACAGTTCAGTTAAGTTGTGTAAATGTAAATATAAGTGCAAGTGTAAATGTAAATATAAATGCAAGTGTAAGTGTAAATATAAGTGTACGTGTAAATGTAAATGTAAATGTTGGTGGGTGTGTGTGTACCTGTTCTGAGTCAGAGGTTGTTCAGATATGAAGAGAATAATTTCCAGAAGCGACAGAACGTTTCAAAGAGCGATTGTGTGAGTTAATGAAAAACTACCGACATATTTATGACAAACACTCATTCCAACTCAAGTGACGCCTTTACGTATGACGGCAGTGACACTTGACACTGTTTGAAGCAGATATATCTATTTATGTACATAAAGTGAACATGAATGGGCTTTAACAGGTCTTAAATGTCAGCTGATGTATTGAATTCAGGTTCAGGTTTCTGCATCATCATTCCAACAGTCTGTCAGTCCACTTAACTATGCAACACCAGACTTAAAAAGAAAAAAAATGTCCAAAAGTCTCTGTTGTAGGGATCCTAAAATGTTGATGTCCACAACATCGCAACCTTTTCCCTCTCCATCACCCCTTATGATCTACTTGAAGGGTCTGAAGTGTGATTAAATGCAGAGACCCTGATCTATGCCTGCTGTTTTGTAATGTCCCACTTTGTTTCTGGGCGTCAACCCTTCGTGCAACTTAAGGCCTATGGATAAACATAGACACTCAGGATACAATGCTTTCTTCTCTACTCTTGTTTTGCTGCAGGTCTGTCTCAGACATAAGCTACAGATGTTGCTTTCACTCACTTGTATGAATTGTATTAGTGATTTCACTTCATTTCTGACATTTATTTCTACAGTTTGTGCAAAAAAATTGGAAAAGCTAGAGCAGATACCCCAACAAAATCAAAAAAACTTGTAAACCTGGCTCATGTATCAGAAAGTAATCAGTTAGGTGTGTTAGAATATAATCTGCTAAAATATCAGAACATGCCCACATCGTCATATTTGGCCATAAATATAGGAGCATGTTTTTTCATTGTTGTAATTAAAAATACAGGTATAATCGGTTTATTGATAACATAATAATAGCTACATGACATATTATGTAGTAACTGCAAAACAACTCACTTGAGTTTCTTTAAAAAATATTTTAACCTTTATTTAACAGAAAAAAGCTAATTGAGATTAAAAATCTCTTTTTCAAGCGTGTCCTGGCCAAGACAGCAACAGCAGAAGTTACATAAAATAGAAATCACAGCTATACTGGTGTAGGACTTGTCGTTTACCACGGCAGCTCCTTGTAGTAGACGCTCATGCTGGATCTGGCGACCCTTATGGCCCTTTTCCACTGCACGCTTTCGTAACAGTTCTACACGGCACGGTTTGACTCTACCCCCATTTGTTCCTTTTCCACGGGGGGTTAGACCTGGGACCCGTTTCAGAGGTGGCTCTAGCCGTGCTGAGCTGTGCTGAGCCAGCACTAAAACGTGGTGTGAACAGTGCTGTCCATTGATTAGTCAGAGGAAATGTTGTCATACACACGACAAAGCTCGAGGATCTTTAAATAATCACCCGCCATGTGTGGAAAAACATACCTGCGAAAACGTCAACAGCGTTTACAGTGACAGCAAGCCGCAGCACAAACAGCAGCAGCAGTACCGTCTCCATGTCCAGAGCCTCCATCGTTGTTTACTTTATTGACTGTGGCGTGACACTTTATTAGTCCCCTGAAAATGACGTACAGGATTGTCGACACCACCAACTCCGCCCTCTTCAACTAGTCCCGACTAGTAACGGCTGGCAGTGGAAAAACAACGGTGCCGGTCCGACAAGTGGGTAGAGTCATGACATGCTGAAGTGTGCCGAGTAGAGTGGTGTAGGGTTTGCAATGGAAAAGCGCCACTAGTCTGGGGGGAGGGGATACCATGCTCTACAGCAGGGCTACCCGACCCTGGACCTCGAGACCTACCATCCTGCATGTTTTAGATGTATCCCTCTTCCAACACACCTGATTCAAATGATCAGCCATTCATCAAGCCCTGCAGAAGCCGGATAATGACCGTCAGGTGTGTTAGAAGACGGAATCATGTAAAACCAGCAGGTTAGTGGTTGTGCAGGACCAGGGTTGGCCACAATCCTATATATGACTCCTTTAAGTCGTTCCAACAGATATAGACCAGCAAATATGATGGAAGCAGACCTAAAATACATTTATACATAAAAGAATGTGTTTTAGTCTGTATGTTAAAAAATCTGTCCATCTGACTTAGTCGTATAAAGACAATGATGAGTCCTGAGGCCTGTGATAAACCTCAGAGCACCGTGATAAACAGTATTAAAGGCATGTAAACACTGAGATGATGCATTCATACAAATAATGTCCCCATAACCAAGCACAGATGTGAAAGTGGCAGCAACAAGTCTCCTCTTAGCCCCAAAAGAAAGGCAAGATTTTATTCTGAAATAAAAACTAAATTTTAGTTTCATTCTCATTACAAGTTGCTGTATGTGAGGGGTGAAAGACAGTGAGTCATCAATAAAAAACATCTAGATATCTGTACTCAGATACACGCTCAGTTTGATGGTGATTGGAGGAAGGTGACTTGGTTTTGTTAAGTTGGTTAAGTTTTGTTTTTGATTAATTTAAAACCTGTTATATATCATACAATTTTGGTAAATACAACTGGTAATTGTGTATTTATTCTCCCTCATCAAAAAATCTGCATCACCATGTAGATTTTCTCCAGCCTGAAAAGCAAAGGCAGAAGTCTTGTGTCGTGACCACTTGAATTACAATATGTTGAAAGGTAATGATGGAATTTCTGCTCAATGATGCCACAAACTTTCACTTATACTGCAGCTTTGAGTCAGTCAAAACCTGCACTTTGCACTTTCTAAAAACAAAAACCAACATCTGACTTATTCTTGGTGGAAATCTAGTCACATAATTCTGGCTTCTGGTTATTGTAATACCCTACTTTGGACTCAGACACTGGATAGATATTATCACAGATGATATCTATATTTGGCAGATTTTTCTCTACTTGACTAATTAAAAAGGAGGAGCCTCCCATTTCAGAATAACACCAGACAGTCTGTTGATTAGCTTTGTGGCTCTGTTCAATGTGGTGTGTGACAATTATTACTCTACTGTTTCATTAGTCAGCAGAACCTACGCTTCACTTTCTGAATTAATTACACATTATTACACAAACAATAAGTGCCCTATCAAACTCTGTGTCTGCAGTGTCATTTTAGAATTTCAACATATTTCATTTTTGGATCATATCTGCAAATATAATGGGGTGCTGTCTGGATATTCTCACCTGGAAGAGGACAAATATAAATGCAACACAAATCTTTTCCAGGTGGATGTGGCAGGGTCTGATTTATGTGTCAGAGCCAATTGTGTTACATTTTGGCCACATTTTTGGAGAAATACAGGGGAATCACATGGAGATTAGTCATTATTATTAGATATGAGCTGCTTTGAAAACATCATTTTTGTCTGTGTTTACTTTGCAACTTTTCTTTGTCATAGTACATTTAAAAAATTAAGCATTTATTGATGTATGTTTCGCATATGGTTCAAAAGAATGTACATGTTACATCAACCTCACCCCATCCACACTTATGTAGATTTTTTGCAAAACAAATTTGTCACTACATTAGGGCCTCTCATCCACACGCAAAAATGCAAAAATCAAAAATTACCAAATGTATTTTTTTCATTTCTATTCAAAATATCTCATCACACTTAAAATAAGACATAATCACCTAAAGAGTAACTTTTCAGTGAGGTATACAAACTTATTTTTACTGCAGACAACAGATCTGGAAAATCATTCAAGAAATCTTACCAAGAAAATTTTCACCTATTCTGTTGGCAGATTTTTTTTTTTTTTTGCTTAATTCAAGATTTTTTTTTTTGCTTAATTCAATCAAATTCACACAGTCCTGCCGCTGTTTAAACTATATCAACAACACCAACGATAATGAGGAACACATAATGATACCCACAAGACACAGAAGCCTCTGTATCCACTATTTTGTCCACGATTTCAAAATCACTAGAAACAACAGTTTTGGATCAGACTGGGTCCAACCAGCAGCTGATGGGACAACGTCCACAATGGGGTTGTGACGGATGAGGAGTGGAAGGAAAACTTCAGTGTGTGTTTGAGGTTCTATCTCTGACAAACCTCCTCCATTCTCAGACTGAAGGGGAAACAGCATTGATGACAAAACCAGTCAGCATTTTGAGAACGCTGGTCTGCACACTCTACTATTTAAACAATAATCACACTGCTAGGGGTGGGGATTGATAGAATTTTATCTGTATTAATGCCATTGTCGATTCTGCTTTTCAGTCCAATTCCTTATCTATTCTCCTATCAATTGCTGAGTGGTTTTTTGAGCGGGAAAAAAAGTAGTTTGACAGGTCATATTGGAGGTGGTTTGACCATTTAACATATCAAAGCATTCACAATGTCACACATATACACTATTGTACACACACAAACAAAGTGAAACACAATCATATTTTCCTGAACTGTTTAATGAACAAATGTAAATACTCTGAAAGAATGAGGATTTTAAAACATGTTAG
The DNA here is from genome assembly GCA_029814465.1 of Ostorhinchus cyanosoma. Lineage (NCBI taxonomy): Eukaryota > Metazoa > Chordata > Actinopteri > Kurtiformes > Apogonidae > Ostorhinchus > Ostorhinchus cyanosoma. Next base: position 10,053,374 of record JAPTYQ010000007.1, on the reverse strand, counting down.
GGTCAGATGATCCAGACTGGTCAGTGCTTCACTCCTGTGGCATATGGTCCAGTTACTCTGGACGTCCTGTTTTCTGGTTTTCCATATGTGGCGTTGCGGTCTGTCTGTACGACATAGGGAAAACCAGAAAACTTATTGCTGGGAAATGAGAGGATTAAGAAGAACTGATAACGCTGGAGGTGTACAATGCTGGTGGAACTGATCAATTGGAACCGGTTCTAGGTCGGAACCGGTTCTTCCCATCTCTACTCACTGCACATGCTCCAAAGCTTCTTCACTAAGGTATTTTCCATTACCTGGCTCTACACTCTTGCCAACAACTGGCCTGGCCTGTCTTTTAAGATTCTTTGTGATCATTTTAGCACGTTCATGTGTAGAGAAATATTTTGTAAAACAAAGGCTGTGTAAACAGAATGAATTTGTGAACATAGAAGAAAAGATAGATGCAAAAGTTAGTAAAAGATTTTTTTTTTCTGTATCTATTGTTTGTCAGAGCTATAGGAGTTATATTTAACAACCGTGTACTCTAATTTCATAACGTGTTCAACAGGTCATATTAGACTTGAGGATAATGACAGAAAAAGAGTAAATGAGGACAACAAGGTGAGAAAACAACAATTTCAGTCACAACTAATGTAATACATTATATACTTACACAATAAATATGGTCTTGGTGTTCAGTGGGTTTTACTGATAAGACCAACAGGGGTTTCCTTATGTTTCTGGTGGTGTGATTTATGGTGATTGAGTCTTTGGACATAGAACTTAGGGTTCTTGACATTTTTCATACTGTATGATATCCCATCATTTCAGACATGTATTATTACCTGTTGAGTCTTTATTTATCAGTCTCAGGTGAAGTGAAGGGTTGATTAGTGGGTGCTGAACAGCTGCCTTTGGCCTTTGTTTGCTCTAGCAGGAAAATCAGATCTCTAGACCCACAGACACAATAGGTGCTGAATATAATGTATTCTCAAAGCATTTATTTTTGTTTGGGTAACAGAGTTTGCTAGCTGAAATTATACAAGTAATAATTACTATTTACATCATGTGTACACTTCAGAGGGTGTTTGAAAACCTACTGATTTGACACTTCAATTGTTAAATAACGTCTTTACTTAAAAATGTATTTAAATGTTATTTAGTTAAAACATTACGGGTACATATATATATACATATATATATATATATGTGTGTGTGTGTGTGTGTGTGTGTGTGTGTGTGTTTCAAAATAGAATTTGAAAAATTGTGAAGATGGCTTATTCAAAGTAAATCTGGTAATATTCACGAAACACTATTGACTAATGTTTTGTTTGTTCATTGATTTCACAGTTAAAGGTTATCAATCTGCAACTGAACAAACTGAGCTTATGGTTCTGAAATTAATAAAAGAACAAAATGAGTGGAGTTGTCCTGCATCCTCTGTTGGTTGCTTCATCTGGTAGAGTTTAGGCTGCATTAATCATAAAATAATTCAACATTCCTAATGCTTCAAGAATTGCAAAAGCTATAACACATAACACAGGCACAACACTCAAAGATAATACAAATTAAACTTGTGAAGTGGAAGTCCACTGGGAACCACCTACAGTCATAAGTGAGAAAAATCATTCAGTTAAATTCAATTTCACATTAATTTAAGTGCTGCCTAAAATGCCTTTAAACCTTATGATGTCGGGAAAACCCTGAATAATGACAACTAACCGCTAAATCAGACGACGCATCTGTAATTTCTAACAATGTTTTCAGGGATGGAACGAATGCAATTTATTGCCCTTCCAAAAGCCAGATTTTTTTGTTTTCCTGGTCAGATATATTCATAGAGGACTTGATTTCCATGTATGCCTTTGTAAAACAGAGGATGTAGTATTTTTCATCAACCATAAATTATTTGCTGCTAATTATAATGTAGTTTTATTCCTGACAACAAACGCTTATACATTTCATTACAACAGCAGAATACATTTAGAGTAACCTCAGCTCTGTCACTGTAACTGCACATATCTTTGCAAATAGCTGTTGGGGGGTTATGAATAAATAGAGTATATCCCCCCCTGGAGCCTTCAGGTGCCTGCTGGGAGGTGGAGGGGCCTTAAAGCACCGGCAGCAGAGATGCAATGCAGTGGAGTCGGTATGTCTGAAATTCTGGCAGTTGAACTAGACCATCCAATTGGAGGATGTGGTTAGTATGTGGACATACATTACTGTAGAGATGTGGAGAGTGGCTACTCCTCATCTGTCTTCTTATTAAAAAAAGCCATGGTATAGTTCACACACTCACATACATAAACAGTGAAATAAAGCTCACCAAACATCACCTCTTAAAATGTACCTGTACTGGTCATGCTGACGATATTAACTGTACTTTGTTTATTATCTATAAGCCAGAGGGGAGCAAACTCAGTAAAAAACAGTCATAAATTCGCCACGGTGGACCTTTTTAGTACATGAACTATGGGTGGGGGCAGAGCCTATGAGGAGCAGCCATTGTCAGCCAGAAGTGACGTACCAGCGTTGTTTCTGGGTGATCGGTGCAAGAAAACAAGCATCAGGGCAAAGTCAGGGGACTATGAACACATTGGGTGAAAAAAAACACTTTAAGATGAGACTTATTTTGTCATTTATAGCTGATACATATCTATTTCGGAGTCCTACCACCAACTTTACTGTTTCTAAATGATGTCTACAATAATAAATGAGAGAGTTGATTGATTTTCATTGTTTTAAAGACTATATTTGATGTCTACATTTACATTTTTTGTCTCATACTTTACTTGCCCTAGAGAGTACTGGTTTAAATCTCAACCTTAATGATTATAGGTTTTAAACATTATTTATACTTATTCACTCCAAGTATGATATTGGGATAATATTAATTCATTTGTGCTTGACAGATAATTTTGATTACTAGCCATAATCACTTTGCCCTTCATAACCAGACTTTCCTTCATATTAATATCCCCCAATCTTAGACAGATTCAATTTTTTTGCCCAGAATTGCAGGAGTTGCAGTCACCTGACGCTATGGCAATGTTAATTTTGGCAACTTCAAGTGAAAACAGAAACTTTGGATATGCTGGATAATGTGCCAATTTTTTTTATGTAGTTTTATTACCCTAAGTAACCAAGATGCTTTTCACAAAGAGTTCAGTGAAAATGTCTGAAAATGACATATATCTTTGCATGGCCTCAAAGTACTAGAACTACCCTTTCCATCCATGTATTACACTTATATGCCAGGCTGACTTATTATCATCTGAACAATTTTTTTACCCTACGTAAACGCTTGACCATGCCCATCAATCAGTGAGTGGAAAGCACATGTTAGCACTTGTTGTTTGTTCAGCCTTAAGTTTTACACTCTGCCACTGTCCTAGAGACGTGACCCAACACTGGCCGATAATGTGTCATCTTAGACTGGTGTCTGCTGCACAGGGTCAGTGACCAGTCCATCACAGCCCAGGTAATCGGACAAAACAATGAGTCTGCATCACTACCGGTGCTGGAGCAGCCCATGAAGGAGGAAACATGTCTATGACCATGACTGACTGCCGGAGCAGTGACTTAGTACTTACATGTACTTGACAGCAGGCTATGACGTAAGTTACCTGATGGAAACGCTAGTAATTTACATGATCTTTTGAAATAGCTAACAATGAAAATTAGCTACAGGAATCCTTTAAGCAACCTCTACAGAAATACAAAGAGTAAAACACTTTTTAAATAGACTATATAGTTGATTTTCTGGCATGATGTGAGTATTACAGTATCAAATTAAATACTTGCGGTACATTAGACCTGTAGCTATGAAAGGTAATTTTCTTAAACTATGATTTGGTCATCATTAGTGCCTAGTAATCTAAGCTTTGTACTTTCACTATTTTGTACCTTGTCATTTTGGTTTCATTCCACTGATATACAGTTGATGAGTAAGCGGCTTAGGTTATAATTCCGCATGGACAGACTAACTATTATTAATGTCCTCTATTACCTACATTTTTCAGAATGGTAATAATATCTACAAAAAGGTTAATTCAAATGTTTTTCACCGCTTTATTACAAATCTGTAAAAGTTCTGAACCCAATTGTGAAGCTTAGGGGAATGAGCAGATACAGAAAGGACTGCAAAAATGTAGCCCAAAGACAAACAGGAGTTTTAAAAGGTATTAGATTGGAAGGAGATGTGAGTCAGGTGGATGGATAATTACACGGATTAAGCTTTCAATAAGCTGCTTTGGTGGAATTTGCTCATTCACAGGATGTATATTAGATTTGAGGAGTTTAATGAAAGGATTAAACCAACGTCATGCCCTGCGGCCAGACGACGAACAAATTAAACAATTCACCAATCATCAAGTTTTACATTCAGGTTTCTTATTTTAAAAGGAAGGTCAGGTATTGTTAATACTAAAGTACAATTTTAACCATCATGAGTTCATTCTGACTGAAAGAGTGGAATGATATGAAAGGGATTATTTTCCAAACACCAGAGTACATGAATTGACAGGTGATGGTACGTACCTTGCTGGCTCCGGGCAGTAGGTGCAACTTGACATAAGGGTCTGACAGCCCATTATGGTCCATTGGCTTGAGCCCCTGTGAAAAAAATATTTTAAAAACTCGGTCAGCTCATAGTTATACTGGGAATCCTTAGCCCTGAACCCGTAACTACATATACTTCTGCAACAGCAATGACTATTCCAACATGATACGACATAAAACATGAATTAAAACACCTTTTGCTTTTATTTCTGAATGCAAAAATCAAGACAGAAATACGAGTTTTTATTTTTCTAGCTCGAGAAAGGGTTGGACGTAATTCAACAACTAGATTTTCATACTGTATTTTGTGGAACAGAAAGAAAATCATTAGAAAACAAAAATGGAAAAAATAGCAGTTTCACAAGATAACAAATCGGATGAAATGGACAGGCCCTGAAAGTGATGCAACATTAACACTTGCATTAATTATTCAGTAATTTCATCTTAAAGTGTCATCAGTTCTGTTGTTTACATTCAGAGACATCATTTGTAGCAGCAGCATCTTTTCTAGACAAACCTAGAAATGAGAGGATTGTAGAGCTGCACAATACATCGTTTAAGCATCGTCATTGCGATGTACGTGTGCGCAATAGTCACATCGCAGTCCTGCGATGTAGGAGGCAAATGAACTCAACGTGTTCTCATCTAATTTCAAGGGCACCTGACACACACTGTGCGCAGTGCTCCACCAATCACAATCATTTTTAATCAGTTTGGAGTGAGTCGCTGGCAACAACATTGAAAAATGAGCAACGAACAAGAGAAGATCACCGAAAAACAAAGACTTGGTGCCAAAAAGAAAAGCACCGTCAATTATCTGGAATTATTTAGGCTACAAGAAAGATGAAACTGAAACACGTGTTCTTTGTTGATAGTTCCTTCCACCCGCCACCACGAGAGGAAACACAACTAATTAGTTTGACCATTTACGTTGGCACCACACAGCTATTATATCCCCCTGAGTATTTTTTCATATCGCAACATATATTGCAGGGTTAAAAAAAATTGCAATATCAGTTTTTTCCAATATTGTGCAGCCCTACAGGGTTGATTACACTCTGTTGAACTGCACAGATTCTAAATAGACCTGATTAAGCCTTGAAAAAGACTTGCTTCAGAGAACAAAAAGGTCGACACAAACAATTAAAAGCCAGTGTTCTATTACAGGCTGCTTAAAACATAAAATGGATAAACTTCTAGTGCCAATATACACTTATGCTAGTTTAATCTAACACATTCAACAATAGAATTCAAATGTTTTCAGTGTTATTGTATGATCTCAGTCATTGCAGGTGTGGATCATATCAAATAAAAAGCGAAATGTGGTTGTTATTTACTACAAATACTAGTTAAGATAGAACATTTGTAGAGACTTTTAACATCACAAACATATTGGATCAAAACAAGACTTTAAGCTAAAAACAACTGCTTCTACTTTTGAAGCTGATGATAACAGAAATAAAGGCCTGTCTGTGGAGGAAGCTTCCTTCAAATAATGTAAAAAAAGTATGTCTGAGGTAAATTAAGGCCTTGGGCACAATTCAAGGAAATACAATAAATACATATGTAAATATTCTATTCTACATGGTGCAAATTTTGCATCATTTCAACAAATTCAACAACATAAGTAACGTAGATTTATTACACTTTGCCTGATTTCAGCTTTTTGGATAATATTGGTTTTGGATAATATTGACTTGGATCACTGGCATCCCAGTCCTACCACCAGATTTCAATACTCGATCCTCTATGTCCTCATGAACCAGAATTTAGTCCAAACTTATTTCTGAAATCCAACCAGGTTCCTTCTGAGCCTGGATTTGGTAATACTGAAAAATATAGATCACAGGGATACAAATCCAAAGTCGGATGGTTCAGCTGATCCTGGATAGCAAATTCAAATTCACATTCAGCATCATAAACTGGGACTGATAGAAAACATATTTTAAGCTCACTATGCTACAATTTACCAGTTAGACTGGTCTACAGTTTTTAAAAATTTATTTATTTATTTTTAATCATCTGCCTCAGAGATTAAATGTGATAAGTCTTCCATACTTAAATAAGATGAATTGGAAAACAAATGAGTACAGCACTATTTAACTGATGTTTTCAATGCATTTAAAAAAGTATTATTACACACACACACACACACACACACACACACACACACACACACACACACACACACACACACACACACACACA
>JAPTYQ010000007.1:10008976-10046524 GCA_029814465.1 Ostorhinchus cyanosoma | reverse complement strand
ACATCTGCGTGGATACAATGTAATATTCCCATGGCAACATTGCATTTATTTTGACCACTAGTCACTAATGTCTGTCCTTGAGCTGCATGAAACAACCAGAACAACTCCTTTAAGAAAGAGCTCCCACGTCCCACTGTGAAACACTTTTGTGACTAAGGGAGCTGGTGTAAAAAAAAAGAGATTTTAGATTACTTTGAAGAGCAAATCAATGTTCGTCATAGACTGAAAGTGGATGTAAAGGTCACTCAAAACTAAGGATGGAGAATTGGGTCTCAGAAGACATGAGAGCCCTGTGAGTAAAATGAAAGAAAACACAACTTAACCCTATAATGCTAAACATATCCTATTTGATACATGACTTCTGAAGCCCTCCACATGAGTGTGATAGTTTTTTTTCTTGACAAACCTGATGTATACAATTAGATACATGCAATACACAGAAAATCCACCAGGGGGAGGAATTCATTCACTAGAGGCCTTTCCAGTGACACTACAAGACTGTCATTAATAAGGAAGGAGGCAGAACTTTGCCAAATTTGAAAAGGAATTACCAATTTGTTAGACATATTTGTCTTATATTATGTTTTTGTTTCTTCAAAAATAATAATAATTGAGCATTGAGACCTGATGTATCAAATATTATACAAAATTGAAACTCATACATGGAACTTGGTATTTAGAAAAAGAAGAAAAAAAAAAACATTTGTGGCTGTTCAGAAGGACCAATAAAGGCTCCAGTTTCAAAGAACTGGAATATTCTGTCAATGATGTAATGCTTTAGGCTTTACAGGGTTAACTATAGGTATTTAACTCATCTTAGACTCAGCTCCTCAAATCACAAATAAATGCACTTTTCCCTCATCATATAAATGAACCAGCATGTTTCAGTAAGCAGAGACAGAAAGAGAGACAAAAAAAAGAGGAGGCTTAGAGCTGTCTGGACGTCAGAAAACAGACTCCATATGGAGGCTAATGTTGCTTGATATCTGCTGAGTAAATAAGCTGTTATGAGATAGTTCTTCATTGGCAGCAAAACATTTAAAGCCAAGATAAAATACTCTTCAAACTCACACCTGTGGTCACAATAAATTGGCATAACTAGGCCAAAAAAAAAGTTAGATATGTTGTGGATTTAGGTTTTCTCAGGGGCTGAAGAACAAATCTGAAAATGGGGCTGGTCTGAATGCCACTTTTGGGCTCTGGAGCTTCACCAGGAGTCAACAACAAATATTTGAGGCTTTGTATGTGAATGTGTCTCATAATAAACCAAAGATATTGCAGCACTGACTTAGTCTTAACAGCACCAGCTATTAACTTAAATTCCTTTCCAGGCAGCACTCGATTTTCAAGGACAGCAGACTGTAAATATGTTATTCTTGTTACACTTACACTTGTTGTACACATGTCTTTTTTAACCTTTCATTCAGAAGGTCAAGGCCTGTGTAATACATTAAAAAACATAAAACATGACAAACTGAGATGATAAAACAGAAGGCAACAACTTAACATGGCATAATGAGTTCAACTAGGAATGAGTACCTGATGCCTGGTGTTAAATATGCTATAGGGCTAAAAAAGTATTTAAAAAAAAAAAGTTAATAAAAATGGTCTTGCAGTTTTTTTTTCCCAATTTTTTTCACAATTAGGCATCTGTCTTGGACAAATGTTTGTGATTTTAAGTCTAGTTGAGAGACTAGATTCGGATCTCTGTCCACACTGAACAACTGAGCAGCTCAGACTCATATCACAATACCATCATGTACTTGACACAGCTCAGCTTATGTTCATTTATTCTCTTGATTTTACTGTAATGGACAGGATGAAGTGTTTGGGAATAAAAATGTTCTGAACTTCCCACTTCTTCTCAAATACTGTAAAGGATGGAAATAGTTCTTGCAAAGTGTTGTATGTGTGGATTAGAGTGTTCAGTGAAATACGACATAAATTACACGTTGAGTAAACAAAACCTGTGTTTCTTTGCAATCATTCTATTCAATGCTATAAAAAAGGAGATTTCATGTAAGAAGCAGTTCATCTTCAGTTGCATTTTTGTTGCTGTTTTAATTCAATGAAACATTGCCAGATACATGTAATTAGTGTAACTAATAAGCTGCACAAGGCTGTGATTTACTGTGATTTTAAAACACCAAAAAAGGCTCTTGTTGAGCATTAAACACCAGCCTCTTGGGAAACACCCACCATATTACTAAGCCCATAATATTTAAGGTGTTGAAGAGGAGTTGATCAAAACTATGTTCTGGGGGTCAATAAGATGTAATCATTAGTGATCAAGGAGACTGATATACAGTAAAATGGAAAACCTAGGTGTAAAACTTTAACCCACAAGTGAACTGAAACCAAAATACCTTTAAGCTGTTGACTCAAATGATTATAAATACTAATAAATAATGAATGAATGAATGAAAATCAATTAACATTATTTTATCACTTCAGCATTGATAGGCAATTATTTTAAACCTGAAACCAATCAAACCACCACGAGCAGACATAACTCCTGATGTGACGACAAACCGAGATGTGGCTGCATCATTTACATTTATACATTTTTGGCAGATGCTTTTTCTTCCAAAGCGACTTACAGGGCATCAGAGCTGAGTAGTGCATTTTTATATTCATTTATTTTATCAGACATCGGTACTGATAATTGTAATAAACTGGATGTCAGATGGTGTAGGATTGGAAAGAGGCAAAATGCATGTACACCAGTGCTTATGTTTAGTCATTTCATTTTCTTAGTCAGATATAATTAATATTTCAACAAAGAAAAACCAAAGATATAACATAATAGAAACATTTTTATATCAGCTCTAATGACATTGTCCACGAGCTTTAGCAGTCTTTATTTAATTGACAAAAATCACAAAAAAACCCCAAAAAACAAAAAAACAATAGTATAACGTGTGTTCACCCATAATTATCAGGTTTCAAAGAGGCTCAAAGCGCGGTGCTCTGCAGGAATTAGCAGCAGCGAAATGACATTCAACTGTGTCTCTAATAAAAACACAGCTTTAGATCATGGCTGACTAAAACCTGCTCAGACTTACATTCATTTCCTCAGTGGCCACTAATAAAAAGGTCAGCATTTTGCTTTATAAAAATGAGATAGTGTTGGAATCTAAGAGACCAGTGCTTCTACTATTTATGAGTAATGATTGAGTAAAATTTCTCACAAATTCATATAAAATTCTTGTCATTTAGAATGGATATTTGCAGCTATCTCAATGTCTGACAAATAACCCAAAGAATAGACGTTTCTCCTCCCAATGAGGAGTTTGTGTCTTGTCATTTATGCCACAAGATGATGATTTGGAGTTTGACCTTTTGATGTTGGTACTTAACAGGACATTAACATAACAGCCTTGTCGCTCCGCTGTGACACAGTGGATCTTTAAATATGAGGGATACAGACCATGAATTTAGACACAGGTAATATGTTGTAATAAATATGTTTCTCAAGTGATTTATGAACATGGTTTCATGAGAAAACCATGCTCCATTTCAACTAACAGGTGAGTAAAGGAGGTACATTAAAGCACCTATTCGTCATCTGCTTTTATTTAGATTTTTTAAATTAATGTTGTCTACTGAATATACAAAGTAAAAAGACTGATTTGAGTAAAAAAAAAAAAAAAAAAAAATAGCATGGCCTGCTCTTTGTTTCACATATACATTTTCATGAAGATACTGCTACAGGCGTTTATTTGTGCCTATAATAGTAGGAGAATGATGCGTCAGAGATGGAAGAAAAATTAGCTATTCTAATTGAAATCTACTTTGATGGCTGAGTCGTGAGATGCCAGAGGGTTGAAGCTGGGAGTTTCTATCTTATTTTAGAAGTTGAAAATGTTGCCACTCTGTCCTTTAAAATGACGTTTTTTATTGTATAAGACTGTGTAGACACAAACCAAGGCCTGAGACGAGCTGCATACATGAGCTGAAGGCTGTTCTCTTTAGTCCTATTGAGCAGCAGCTGAATACAAAGCCACTGTAAACCTCTGTAATTGGAGGAAAAGATACATGCACTGCGCCGGCTCTGTAGCCCTGCTGCCAGGATTGTAAGAGCAAGGCGATGCTGAGAAGCAGAGGGATTTCACTGTCTACACTACTTGTGAGAAATAAGGCAATACAAGGGAGTCAACATTCCCTTTGCCGTTCCAATCTGAGGGCCAGCCGTGACCCTTGTTTCACATTTTCCCTTCCCTTATCTGAGGAACACCTGGGCTGAACTCTACACGTAAAATATTCAAATATGCATAATATGCCTGACTTCAAATATGCTTGATCTCTTTTTTTCTGAGAAGAATATGAACCAGCTCCAATGTAAGACAGTCAGATACAGGACATATGGGAAGAAATATGCAGTGAAACAGTGCATATCTAATAACCATCTCCACCTCATGCATGGAATTTAAATGGAGGGAAATTAAGGGTAATTAAATCTTTTTGGACAACAGAATTAGTTGCAACAATGGGATCAGCAAACTGTTGAGAAATTGTGGTACACAGAGTGGAACGTATTCTGGATGTGTACTCAAAGCACATTCTGAGGTATTAGAGGTCTGACAAGAAATGTTATACTGTCAGACATTAATATTTCACCAAAAAACTGATATTAAGGACACACCAGGAGTGATACTGAGAGGCACTGGTAGAAGAACGGTGTAGGGCTGGGTGATCTGGCAAAAAAATACAATCACACATTTTTTTCTAGTGATCAGTATGAATATTTACCACACTATAGAATTTAATAATAGTGATAGTGGTGACTGAAGCCTAAAGACAGATGTTTCATCAGTTCAATTCAAGAATATAAAGATGAGGCCACATTTTTTCAACATTGTGAATAACAGATGCACATTTCAGGTCACAAAGTGTGAGTCAGACACAGCAGAGGGAAAAACATGGAAATGAAACTAAAATACAGGAGTTATTTAGTACATGACTATTTTACCTGACAGTGTCCCAGTTGGTCTTCATATATTTAACCACCAAAAACACAATCCACATGGTTTTGCAGCTCATTAAATGTTAAATTTATGTGTGATTAGATTGGTGACAGATGGATTTATGAAAAGCAAAATTAAAAAAGTCCAAATCTCATCGTGGTTGCTGATGTTGGTTTTCAAGTTTTGAAATCCAACCAGACAACAGATCATAAAACATGCAAAGGAAGGCTAGAAAAAAGTCAGAAAAGGTAGGAAAAACATATATCTATATAAAATGGAGCCATAAATGTTTTAGCAAAACAGTAAAGGGACCAAGAGACACTTAGACATTGAACCCCATAATTGTCTTTCTCTTCTGAACCATATCCTCATATTACTTCACTGTGCATGTATGCACACATTCACCACTACACACAGTGTAGAAGGAAAATATGACTATGATGAGCTGAAATTGAAATAAAAACTGAGTAAAGAGATGTGCAAGCTTTTAAAATGAAAACTCCTCATCCCAACTTTAACTTCCTAATATTTACATGCAGCACTGGGTATTAAAATTTTCCATTTATACTGTTTATCACACGTATTGAAAAGGCACCATGAGAGCTGATTGGAGAGGTTAAAGTGTTGCCTTCATTTACCTATATTGTTGCCTTCAGAAAACACCTGAGCTATCATCTGAGCGGAGGCACATTATGTGGGTTTGGACCGGTATGAAGAGACAGCTGCGTCACGCTGCTGATTGCGTGAGCACACTGTGAATACTCAGTTGATCATAATTACCAGGGGTTGAAGAAAAATGACCACTGCAAAAGGCAGATGGGTAACATGCATCAGTGTATTCACACACCTCCCTCTCACACATACTCATTCATAACAGTTCCTCTCAATAACAGCCTTTAAATGCTGTGAAATGAAGTCGTGCTTGCTTTGTTTTGGGGAATTATGAGCTTCCTTGTCATCTTGCAGAGGAAGTGGAGCGTGGACGAGGGTTCGGTAGATGTGATGGTTTCAGGCTGGAGCTGGAGTGCAATTGGCAACACTTTAACAGAAACACGCACGCATGCACATACACACACACACGCACACGCACACACACACACACACACACACACACACACGCACACAATGCTGCCACACTCAAGTTCTGCAATGAGTGTTTCCAGAGATTTTCATTTAAATCTAAATCAAATTATCCTCAGCATGTTTGCATTTGTTCTCTACCTTTCAGCTCAAATAACAGAACAGAACAGAACTCTTCCAGTTTTTCTCTCTCTACTACTTAGTGAGTGCGTCACTATGGAAAAGTTACTGACGTGTCTTTTGTTCATTCATCGATTCTCTGTAAGTAAACACTAATGTTTACTTCAGTCTTCCTCCGTAGACCCAATGACTGCTAAGGGCTTTTCTCCAATGTTTGTGTCGTGTTGCCAACTTCCACTAGTACAAATATAGATGGCCACAGATGGATAGTGGTGAGGCTGTTTTGCTGAAGCATGTTTTGAGTAGTAACAGTAAGTCGATTGTATGAGGGACGGATCAAACCTGTCAACTGAAATATTCACAGGTGCTTCCGAACGTCTGTGGATTGACAGCAGTTACCAACATCTCTGAAACTGCAAATTCTGTTGACAAATATGTCCAGATCTCAGCTCTGTCACGTCAGTCAAAAACCATAAATTAAATGAAATGTGTCTGCGACGCCGGCATCATAATCAGCTCATACTGTTTTCTCAACAACGTATGATTAATGACAGACTTTTTTGATTATTAACATCTACTTTTTCAAGTACTCTTTTCAGTTGATCCTTTAGTCCGAAACAACATCTGTGCCACATCATACATCATTCTCTTAAGTTTGGCCTCAGATATCATTTGTTTGTCCATTCTGCATGACTCATTCATTCATTCACTTATCTTCTGAACCGCTTTGTCCTCAAGAGGTTTGTGGGGGTACTGGGGCCTATCCCAGCTATCTAAGAGCAAAGGTGGGTACACCCTGGACTAGAGCTGCACAATATTGGGAAAAAAACTGACACTGACATTTTTTTTAACCCTCTGATATATATCGTGATATGAAAAAAAACACTCAGGAGGATATAATAGCTGTGTGGTGCTGACATAAATGGTCAAACTAATTAGTTGTGTTTCCTCTTCTTGTGGCAACAGGTGGAAGGCACTGTCGACACAGAACACGTGTTTCAGGATCATCCTTCATGGAGCCAAAATAATTCCAGATAACTGATGGTGCTTTTCTTTTTAGCACCATGTCTTTGTTCATGGTGATTTTTTCTTGTTCGTTTCTCATTTTTCAATGTGGAGAAAGATTAAATATGGAGAAAAATTAATTTGGGAACTGACACAAAAGTAGCACTGGGTCTTTATGGGTGAACTTTAACACAATTATGCAGTATTAGTGCAGGCTCGTCTGAATGTGTGATTAAAGTCTGACTCCTAAAATGATGCTATATGCCACTAAATGTATCTGGGATTTGACAGAAACATTAGTTTTGATGTTCTGCTCAGTACTCACATCCCTGCTAATGACAGGGCCACAACATGAGTGCTCACTGCTTGGCAGTTCTGTTTGGATCAATTTCTGGCATTATGTGAATAAAATAAAATGTGTGTGTCATTTGTACCCACAAAAGCTGTACAGTCATCAGTGGATCTGGCCCTAAATCTCCCAAAATGCTTTGGATGCCTCTATTTATGCAAATCAAAGCCTCAGTGATTGAGCGTTCTCCACCTAGAAACACAACGGTATCTGTTCCAGGCGACTGAAGTTAGAGAGAACTTTGCCTCATTTGTACAACTAAAACATCCCTCCATATTTGAGTTTCTTTACAAATTTGAGATTATGTCAGAAAACAAGACCCCAGCCTTGAAATCTTGACAGAGCATAGGTCCCTGAAGGCAATAAGTACATTTGATCCTGACATTTGTGAGTCAGTATTTCTGTTGAATTTCTTAAGACTTAAAAAGACTTTAGAAGATGAGCTGAATGTAGAATTGAACAAGGAGGTCTGGGATGAATGTTTAAAGAGGACGTGATTGTTCGGTCAATGTCAGACATGATCTATGCAACTACAGAAGGAATTATTCGAGGAAAAAGCTGAATCCTTTTTTTTTTCTGTCTCTCCTGTCAGCTGCAATTTAAAAAACATACTAATGGCCAAGTACACATCTCTATGGAAGGGCATCTTTCATTGGCTTTCAGAGGGTTTTGGGACTTGCTTGCTTCATATTCTACAAAATGACAGTTTAGATGTTCCCACATGATGTGTGAGTTGTGTTTAAAGGGGAAAATACAAATAAAGGTGATGTGTTTGACACAATTTGTACTGGAATTGGTTTTTGGAAGAGACTAATCTGATGACCACAAGACGAAGTCTTAACTGTTTTTCTTTTACTCTTTGAGTTAATTTTGCTATGACTGTTCTATGCCTGTGTGCTTGCATTTTCTTCTATGTTAATATTCTTATATTGTGGCAATTCAGGGGTCAAAAATGTAAAATTATCACTATATAATGAGGATCTACAGGAATACAATATTATACATTGATAAATAAATAAATGTGCTGCATAAAGGTTGCTCCTTCTGGCCTTTGATTGGCACAATTTCCATACAAGAATCAATGTTTCATCTTATGTATGTCTCACAGCATATAAGAGCTCCTGTCTCCACTGTCTAAGATGTATTGCTCGTCTATGTTTTTCTTTCCACTATCAGCCTCTTCATCAGTGCAGGCATATGTCTTCATTACCATATCTGACTGGTGTGGTAGCATGCAGGTGGAAGAACCATCAATCATCACAGGCAGCAGATAACAGGATGTATGAAACACGCCATTGATCTCATTCAGATCAGGCTGACCCGTAGACGTGTTCAAGAAAGGGTTAATGCTTCTGGAACCACCTGGGATCAGGGTAGGTGTTCAGGTCAAAGCTTCTTTAGACAAATATGTGGTGGATTAGGGTAGGAGAAAGGAAAAGACGACAGATGGGTCCCATTCATCAGCAATGAACGTCAACACCAATGATCCTGAGCCTTTAAAAGAGGAGCTGTAGAAGTGAGGGTAGTGTTGTAAGGTCACACTGGGACACATGCATTTTAATGCTGGTTATGGCATCGATAATGTGTCACTGATTTGGCTGCAAAAAAAAAATACAAAATCTGCAGAGAGGCAGATTTGAGCATTTATCTCCAAGAAGGCAATGTTAACTAGCACTTAAACAGCTGCTGGGAGACTTGACACTGCTCTGCTGGTGCATGCTCTTTCGTTTATCATGGGAAACCAGTCAGCAATGAAGGAGAAATAGTTCAAGGATGGATGTTTGAAGTAAAAAATGGGACAATAGCTAAAAACTATACCAGGAAATGCCGATGGGTAGGCTCATGGCTGTTGGTACCTCTGTTTCCATAAAATGATGACTTTGAAGCAACGTTTTCAAAAGTCGCAAAGTAAAAATGTGAATGATGTGCGTTTCCATGAACTGGTCTGGATTAAGTAAACTAGGCTCTGTTGTGACTCCAGTAGGTGATGCTGTAGACCACTAGCACATGGCAAATAGCTCTAATAAGGAAATAGAAGTTGTAATGCATTCCATTGCTTTGTCTAGAGATGGAGAATGAATTCAGTCTTCTTATCAGTCCACTTCAGTTAGTTGATATGAAAAAGGTGTTTCTATTTCCTCTAGGTGTATTTACACTTTTGCAAAAAAAAAAAAAGAAACGAAAAAGCAAATTCAAGAAGTTTTTGGGCAGACTTGACCGTTTTCATAAATTTTGTCCAATGTAAAAATGCAAAAAAAAAAAAAAGTGCATTGAATACAATTGTGAAAACAAATATAACAGTATATTCTTTCATGAAAGTTGCTTCAACTTTTAAACACATTTTTTATTTGCTGCAATGCTCTCAAATGGTGTCAAATGGAGAATGCTTGAATCAGCCTTGTGCAGTTATAATATATTTACTTTCAAATGTATGTAATAATTTTTACACAAAGACAATCTCATCTAAATTACAGGGTAGTAACTTTCAACAGAATCTTACTGCACAATATATTTGGCTGAGGGGGATTAAAAGTGTACAGCATGTTATGTTTATTGTTCTAAATCCATAGTTTTACATACTCAGGCTCCATATTTTTACTACTACTTATAGTCATATATATTAAAATGTTTGTTGTATGATAAGTAAACGGTAAAAATACAGATGTCATGCACTTTTGTTGGTTGATGTTTGTTTCTATATTGCAGTCCACGTGGGGAGAAACTATCCATAATCTACAAATATAGCATAATACGATGCTCTGCATTGATTTACATGTTGATTTGCTTCCAATTACTGTTGTCTTTTATGCTAGGGGTTGATGGTGTTTCTTGTTGCTCTATTTTAGATTACATGTTTACATGTGATATGACTTGTTGTGTCTCACATTTTAAAACATAAAAAAAAATTATACATTAAGTGGTAGAACATAAGATCTTAACCTTCTAAGACCCAGCAATGGGTTTTCTGTCCACATCTGTGGTCAAGTTTCACAGCTTTACACAAAAACAAACAAAATAACCAAAAATGCCCACAGCAAAGGACATTCCCCAAAAAAAATGCATCTGAAAAACTATTGCATCATGATGTTTAGGTATTTAATAAAAAAAAAGAAATAATAATAATAAAAGCCAAAACTTGTACTTTCCTCGGTCTCAGGAGGTTAAGTATGCTCTTGCGAAACAAAAAAAGGGGACAATAAAAAAATGTAAAAAAAAAACAAAAAAAACCAAAAACCTGCTCACAACTACAGTGTATATCACTTCATGATGGTTTGACCAAACAACTCATGGCTCTCCAGTTTGGTTTTATTCAGTGTTTTTTTTATATGTTTAAGCTAATAAATCTGCCATTCCATCATACAAATAATATCTACACTTTTAAATGTGTAGATGTGTTTTAACTGTGGTTAAATACTTTGACTTTATAAACGAAATGCACCTATATAAGGTGTAAAATCCTTCATTCTGTTGAATTCTTTAAGGCTTTCTGACAATTCACTATTATGTTCACTTGAAGGTCTGCAGCCTCCTTTTGAATGCATACTTCAACTGCTAGGCTGCTGTTTCACATATTAAATGTTCCAGAGTCCTTTCCTTGCTGTGAGGAAGACATTCAATCACCCTGTCCAGTCCACATGTAGTAATTTTCTCTTCCTCCCAAAAGAAAATAAAAAAGAAACCAAAACCCCCCTGCATGCAGTAATCAGTAATCAGCAAGATGGTTTGAGGATGCCACGTTAAGCAGTGATGCACCTTTTACTAAATGTTAAGTGCCACATGTGGTTTAATTAAAAATGTAGATAAACCCGATGTATAAATGTGAAATGTAGTTAGCTCTGGGAACCATTACTGCAACTGTTTACATATGACTACAATGATGAGCTTAATATCTGGGCAAACTGGTAATGAAAACACAAACGTCCAGCAGAGATGATATTTTCCTTATCATTGTTTCACCTGATCCTAGTGAAGTGACAACCACAACGATTCAAACAACACAACAAAAATACACATGAATGATTTCAGATTTGTAAGTCCAATGTCTCTGTAGGGCGTTAGACTGCACTTCTACTGAAAACATGAAAGTGTCCAACATGATGCTTAACACCACACCGTAATTCAGGTTCGGTTAGGATCAGGCTGAAAACAGGTCGGTTAGAAATGGGTGGCGAGGAGGTAAGGGCTAACACGAGAACAAGGATTAAAAGTGACAGTATACACTTTCTGTTTGAAATGAGATATGAACACTCGTCTCTTGTGGTTTGAACCTGCAAAACCTTATTGCATGACTTATTGCACATAATTCACGCAATAATCTTCTGTTCTGCAATGTCAATTCAATGTTTATTTAATATTTATCCAAAAAAAGCACAATGTATACATAGACTTGAGTTCATATCTACACATACTGTTCATACTGTTTTCATAGGTAATACATACTGTCACATACTGTTACTGTAAATAGTGTGTCTATGTGCATTTTATGTCTTTTTTTATTCTTCAGTCTATTTTATCTTACTTTTGTCAAATTTTACATTTTATTTTCTTATCTCATTTTTAGTTTTTGTGATTTTATTTTTATTCTTCTTATTTTCTGAATTACTGGTGTTTTACTAATATTATTGCACTGACTGGAAGAGCATTCCTTTCTTTGTACACACAATGACAATAAATTCTATTCTATTCTATTCTATTCTATTCTATTCTATTCTATTCTATTCTATTCTATTCTATTCTATTCTATTCTATTCTTATTCCTCCTTATTCACCCTACTTCAGTTCATCTTGGGATAATGACCAGATTTAACATGCACATCCTCAAATGTCTTCATAAACATTTTAACCAGTGTTGTGCTTCTTCTGGTGAGGACAAGTTATAAGTGTTTCAGAGACAGTTTTAGACTTAAGATGTTGCTGATTTGAGCCAAATGTCCATCAGTAAAGGACTCATATGTAGTAGTTGTACTTCAAAATAAGCAGTAATGTTCTAAAATGATCATCTGTATGTTTAAAATAAAGAGTTGATGGTATCCAAGTGTATGTGACCACAAGAGAGAGGAGTGAGTCACCAGTGTCCCATGGTGCCAACAAGAACCACCAAGAAACAACTTTCAGTCAAAGAAAGTGACAAAGTGATTAAATCTAGAAGTGCTCTTGTTGTTTTCACCACTGGACACAGCTTTAAATGAAAAGAATGGAGTTTGATGCTGAAATCACAGCTTTATTTCTACATGCCTGAGTTTGATTATGAGGCTTATGAAAGTATAATGTTATTATGGGATGTTATTATCTTTGCTGCGTTCAACATTTTTTGATCCACAGTTCCGACTAAACTGTGACAGTTCTGACCTTGTTTGGATGATTTCAAGTGCAGATATTGACAAGACAAACTGTACAGAAAATAGAGGTGATTTGTGGTTTTTCTCTGTCTAACTAGAGCTAAGCTAACAGAGCAATAATGTAAACTATCAGCTGACGCAGCACAATGAAGATTATAAGACACTGTTATTGTTAGTGACTGAATTTTAGTTTGAAAGAAAACTTGATACCATAATACAGATGTGTATAAACAATGAGCTTCACACTTAATTCAATGAATGATTCAAACTCTGGATCAGTGGTCTCAAACATACGGCCCCGGGTCCAATTGTAAAAATTTCACAGTCAAGGCTGTCAAACTCATTTTAGTTAAGGTTTTACATACAGACCAATATGATCTACAGTAAAATAATAGCATAATAACCTACAAAAATTCATGACACCATATTTTCTTCTTGGTTTGATGTGAAACAAAATAATATTACATTGTACCTATAAATGACAACTTCAAATTTTTGCCTTTGTTTTAGTGCAAAAAATAACGTTAAATTATGAAAATATTTACATTTACAAACTATCCTGTAACAATAAAATGTGAATAACCTGAACAAATATGAACATCCTAAAATCTCTAAAGAAAAATAAGCACAATTTTAACAGTTTTCTGCCTGTTACTGAGTGTTTAGTGTCTTTGTAGATCTGATCCATAATGCACATGTATAAATGATAAGTTGAGGCATAATATTGTTAAAATTGCACTTGTTTTTCTTAAGGATATTCACTTCTTTTTACTTAAACAAATACAAACATTTAGAGCTATTATTGTTTATAGGTTATTATGCTATTATTTTACAGGCCTGGCCCACTGGAGATCAAATCGGGCTGCATGTCGCCCCTGAAAGAAAATAAGTTTGAGACCCCTGCTCTGGTTAGATGTCATTGATAGTTTTGAATATCAATACTACACATAACCCCTTTGGTCAATGCTATACTCAACCATTGATCACTTTTTGTGGTGTATTCACAGTTCACATACTGGGTGAAATACTCAAGAACCTCTAGTGATATTTTATATCATGGAAGTTTAATTCAGAAATGGCAATAAATACCAGTATGAACAAAACCAAGAAAGTGACTACAAGAAAGTCACATAAGAGGCAATGAAAAACTAACTAAACAAACCCATTTACCATCGTCTACATGAGCAACAGTGGCTGATTCTGTGCAAACATCTCTATCTAAAGGGTGAGTCTTGCTTTAATTAAGCAGCTTACCCAGTAAACTGGCTATCTTTGAGTTCAGTGGGGTCAATACCCACAAGTCTTTGCATTTTCACATTTCTTGTTATGAACAGGTTTATTATCAACATTCTGACTTGTTAAGGTCAGTTATTACTTAAAAAAAAAAATTGTGGTAGAGGACAGAGCCACAAACATTAGCATTATTTTTTAAAAGGACATTAAACATTTATTCACAAGAAATGAAATGACATTATCACTGTCACTGGAATGAAATCACATTGCTGTATAAGTGAGGGGTGGTAGGGTGGGTGTTAGCTAGGGGTTGGTGGTGGAATCAGGGTTAACTGATTGACATACTGGTTTAAATTAGACTATTGATTAGAGGGGACTGGTGAGGATATGAGCTTATCTCACTGGCTTACCTTCTTGTATCTGGGGATAGGAAGCTGTTTTCCAGCAAACATAAAGCAGCAACACACAGAGACGATGCAGGCATGCAAGAGAGTCAGGTGGAGGAAACAAAGAAGATAGCATGAGAAACAAAAGACAAAGCAAATAAAACAGACATGCAAGTAAAAAGAGCAATAAGTGTGAAGGTTTAAAAGGAAAGATTAAAAACAAAAACAGAGAAACGAAGACATGCAACGAGTGCGTTCTTTATAAAGTGACTTGGTTTACACACCTCAGAGCTGAAACGTCTTCTATGGAAACAGACTGAGAGGAAAAATTGATTAAACTTGCACTGAATGTGAACGGTGTGTTGATGCAGTCGAGTTTTAAGTAAGATTCATCGCTCTGTTGCACCATTTATCTACATTTGGAATTAAATCACATGCAATAACATATGTGAAACAATAACATAAGTTTGAATAAAAACACCAACATGATGTCCCAATAGGAGCAGTAAATCAGGACACAGACGAGGTCATTGCAGTGTGGAGATTAGACGGAGGAGGAACGTACCAGCCTGGTTCTGTTCACAGCTCAAATACATTTCCATCAACATAAACAAGTTGTATTTTCATCTAGAAGGTTAAATACCGACAGAAAAATGAGAAGAAAATTGATGTTTTTTAGGATAATCTCAATGCTGTTTCTTGTTCAACAAACCTTAACCTGAGGTAAAAATACAGACTGTTAACTCTTAAAGACCCTTACCAGCAGCTGATGACCAAAAGCATCTACTGTTATAAAATGTCTATTAACTTAAAAATGACCATTCAATCAATTCATTTACATAATTCAGGTAAAATATGTTTTTGAGTTATGTTAATACAGCCTATTTACACACTGAGCAGGTACAGTTTAAGACCAATTTACTCCTATTAGGCTGTTTTTGAAGAGAATTACAACTTTTTAGCGGTTAATTGCTCCATGTTTACATCGTGTCACGTCCATTGGTCGTT
Source organism: Ostorhinchus cyanosoma (assembly GCA_029814465.1). Taxonomy (NCBI): domain Eukaryota; kingdom Metazoa; phylum Chordata; class Actinopteri; order Kurtiformes; family Apogonidae; genus Ostorhinchus; species Ostorhinchus cyanosoma. The sequence goes on along the minus strand of JAPTYQ010000007.1, from coordinate 10,031,037 downwards.
TGAACTATACCATGGTATGTGGATAAGCTCTATTTTTCACTTTTTCATGGCCGAAAACAACCAATGCAGGTATCTAAAAGGTGCTTTACGTAGTGTGTATTTCTAACTATTCTTGTCACAAAAGGATGAATAATATCAATGAAAACACTGCAGGGTCAACCGATATGGGTTTTTCTAAGGCCGATGGTGATTTTAAAAAAATGTTGTCAGCTGATGGCACATTTGATCCTAAAATACAACTGAAACACTCAGATAATTAAGATTTTTATGCAGGAATATAAATGAAATTATTAATACATGTACAAATTGCACTCTTTCAACATTTTTTGAACTTCAAGTGCTTCCCACATATGTGTCTGATCAAACATCTTCTAACATTTTTACTACTGATCAAATATCGACTTTCAAAAAAAAAAGAAAAAAAAATTAAGCCGATGGCCAGTATGGGCAATAGTCGATATATTGGTCTATCTTTATTCCACTGTTAGGCTAATTTTGTAATAATGAAAATATGAAAATATACAGAAATATGCCAGATCAACGGCTTGAAAACCATAATGCCATAATGTCTAAGCACAGTTTCAGAAAAGACCATCTCATTGACACATTTGACTCCATTAACTGCACAAGAAATATCAAGAAACGCCTAAGCTGGATCAGTAACAGGTATGGGCCCCATTAGCATCAGTACATCCCAGGAACAGAGTGTAACATCCGAGATAAGGCTTCCGATTGACCTGGTCTCAGTCAATCACCATCGGATCTGGTTGCACTGAACCGTTGTTGAAGACGTACGGTGGTGGAATGTTAACGCTCATATTAATCCTCCTGGATCCAGGTCTGGTGCTGTGACCAGACTGAAGCAGACCTATTGTCCTTTTTGCTTTTATAATCTTTCCTGATGTAGATTTCATTTTGTGATCTTTTAAAGCGAATGGACAGATGCTACTCGAGGAGGGTCAGAGAGGATTATCAGCTCAAACAAAGAGTTCATATTCCAGGTCAGACTTTAAACTATATTATATACTGAACATAAAAACAACTAAAGTAGGACCCAAATGTTATCCATCATACATGCAGTCTGAGATTATTTTTAGCTGTAGAATACACATGTGAGGTATTCCATTTGGCAGGATTAATTTGGTTTTCTGTAAGTCAGAGTTGTGTCCCATTGCTGTGGTTTTTACATGAATTCCCACTGAGTTATTATAGTTCTTTGTGAAAGTCTGCTCTGAATGATGCTGTCCCGCTTAGTTTATTTGCATTTAAAGAATGAAATAAACTCCCAAAGAGCAGGTGAGTTTCTGTACTCATATCCCTCATGTAATACAATTAAATAATAAAAAAAAAAATCATGTAATATAAATAAAGAAGCCCAAGAATCTCATGCGCCACCATTTTGTCTCCAAAATCAGTCAAATAAAAACATTAACTATATGTTATTGCATTTACTGCTCATGTTCCGCAAAGACGCACCCTAGTCTGCCTCATATTGGCAACAAAAACAAAGGTCATCAGGAGAAAGACAGTTCTGATTATATACATATAACACAATAATAGTTATTCAAAGTGCTTCATGGAACATAAGACCACAGATTAATATTATAAAATGAAAGACGCAAGTGACATGAAACACTTTCATATCTTGTGCACTTAGTCTTCTGCCATATCATCTCCTTGGTCTAGCGCCTTCCTTATAATCATATCTTTAAATTGTAGCTCCATCAGCAGCACTTGTTCAGCCGCTGAGAGGACAGATACAAACTGGCCTTGAATCAGCCTTGTTTAGATGAGTCTGGATCCCATTAGTAGCATGACTTGAGACCAATGTCCCTTCTTCACTGATGCAGATATTTTGCAAGACAGACATTTTTCTCTAAGTTTGGGCCTCTCATAAATACGTAAAACCAGTTTCCGAAGTGAAGATTTTCTGTCTGTATCTTTGTGGACAGGGAAAATGACAGTCACCAGAGCAGCTTTTAAACTTACTGGAGCCTGACATCCTGCTGTGCTCAGTCACTAATTCTGATGGTACAGTTGATAAAAACTTCACATTATGGAAGGTTCAGTGGAAGCAGATGGGCAATAAAACCGTGTCTTTGAGTTGTAACAGCAGGAAGAGCATAGGTGTCACTAATAACATTAATGAAGGTTTGATGGACCATTTATATGAAGGGGCTTTTTTGAAAAACATTTCAGGTCAGACAGCCCTTTCTAAAGTGGATGTTTGGGTGTGTATCCATGTGTTCAGAGAAAAATAAGAATTTGGAAAATGATGACGTCACAGCCATTCTGCTCATTTCGCTCACTGAAGCTGCCCCTGAAACATTAAACCCAGGTGTATAAACCAGTGTGACCTGCAGTAGACTGAGGTCAGCATGGACTGGCATTATGGACACATCCACATCATGTAAAGAATAATTAGCTGACGTCTTATCCACTTTGGCCACAGTTTGAACAATAGAAACATCTTCTTTGTATTTGTAGCATTTGTACCAGTTTGTGTTTATTTTTCTGTGATTGTGTAGATATATTTTGTAAAACCAAAATTTTGTGAATAGATTATTATTAGAAAAAGATCCATGTTCAGTCATTAACTCGGAGGTGGCTCTGTTTGTCCAGATGAGCTGTGCTTTCCGTAGCTACATTGATAAAATATGCTTATGGTTGGTTTACAATTCTTTTATTATAGATAAATGCAGAATTAACTGGAGAAGTCCTTCTATTTTGTTTTAGGAAAGTAATCCTCATTGAAATGTTTTCTATTTAACCTTTGGGTTAAGTTTATGATATCCTTGGCAAAAACATATGTATACCAGTATACTCAAATTAATTAGTGATTAATTATCTTCATACATGAATCTTTCATCAGTAATGTCATGAAATTCCCCATGTGATCAGTGATAACGATACAGAATAGAAATGCATGGGAAAAAATTGTATATTGTCAGCATTTTGGATATTGTTATTAATCAGATTTCGGGGGAGGTCATGCCTTATTACGATGAGACAAGCTCCCTCTGGTTTTCTCATAGTTCACACCCTGGTCGTTTGTGGTTGCGTGGTGGGTGGATCGTTTACAGTGGGTTTATCAGAGCCCTCCTGCTGAAGACATCTGACTAGTGATGTTGGTTTTATAGAGTGGCGGTTCATCACTATGAGTGACACCTTTCACATTACGCAGAGTCATTTGATCCATTACACTGATTAGAGTGGCTTTAACCTGATAGCACAGCAAGAGAGAAAGGGAGAAGATGAGTGCATAAATCACTGATCCAATTCATTGATTATTTACCAGATGTTTGCTCTTTCAGCTTGTCAACACCAGTATCTGCAGTTAAAATATGAACCAACATTGATTTTACTGTGGCCTTGACATAGAAGTTTCTAACTCCATCTTATACAAACAGCCCAGTGGGGAAACGCTGTCGGACATTTCATCAATATTTACAGCTGAAATGCAACAATTTGAACAAAAACAATAAAGAATTTCACATATACTGTCAGGTGTTTTACCACGTGCTGTAACACAAGGATTCAATAAATAAAGGGGAGCTGTTTTATGGAGGCTGTTCTATGTAGAAGCAGTGACGTGCAGGAAGAAACAAACACACCGAATAAACACAAAAGAGCACAAAAACAGTGTATATGTGAGCACCTACACATGGTGTGTGGGCATGGCGGCCAATGACAGGGCAGTCTGCAGGAGAATGAAGACAATGAACGACTGCAGCGGTGTTAAGGTAGGTTGTAGTGTAGGTGGTGCTGAATAAACATGTCTTGAATCAGCAGCTGAATAGTGAGACAGTGTCTGATTCACTGGTAATGACAGGAAATGTTTTTTCTGCCACGAAAGGCGCTGCTATAGAGAGCTTCTACACATAGCTGTTTCTTGAGATCCATGTGGGAAGACAGGAAGAGATATGTCTACACTAAATAGAGGAAGAAGGCCTATGGACGGCACACTGGTCTTTTTCTGTAAACCTGAAGGAGGACCTTTCTGTTTTGTGACAGATACCAAAGCAAAGACAGTGTTCATGTTACTTAAAATCAGCCTCTGTTAAGCCATGTGCAGAAATAGCTGAACATCTTCTTCCAAGGTCCCAATTTGACTCACTTCAATTTGACTCAGTAGCTGAGGTATTTTCAGTTACAATACCAAGTCTGCCTGACTATGAGAGGAATTTATCTGAGTGCTGTGTAAAGAACCTTCTAACCTGGAAGATCATTATGAATGTTAATTATTAACATTATGAATTGACCCCAGAGCAGTTACATAAATGTAACATCCCCAGTAGTGCCTCCTTTAGTTTGGATGTACCTAACAGGGTTAAAGCTCCATTAAACATTGATATCTGGAATCTATCAACACTGGATAATTCAAATGAGGCTTAATTTCATCTCGTACAGGCAGCTTCAGGACAGGTAGGATGCCATCTTTGCAGACTGTTTGACTTAGAAAGTCAGGATCAGCTCTGCTCACAGTAAAAATAGGACCAAATTAAATCTAACTAGTAGAAACCTGTAGGAAGCCTGTATTTCTTCTCACTGAAACTGTCCTCAGTATGTTGGACTTACTTCATGGTTAAGGCCTCTGGTATTGGTCACTTGGATCTTAAGGGACTCGTATAACTTGTGGATCTCCAGTGATTTAGAAATGAATCCCCCATGTCTGTGTTTCACACACTATAAGTGAAGTCTGTTGAACTTGAATTTACTGACATTATTCCCTAGTTCTGAGGTCAAGGGCAGACCCACTACTTACAGATAGCTGTTAAAAGACAGACAAATGTTTCTTACTAAAGCTGTCATGTCTGTCAGATGTACAACAGCTCTTCTGAAGGACTTAAGTACGGTCATTCATTCCATATTTTAGTAATGTCATGAAGTAAGCCTCCATAACAGAAACACATTTAAAAGTTATACTTATCATCACCAGTGCAGCTTCCATAGCTCAGGGCCCATAAATAGGCAGAATACATGTGTAGTGGGGGAAAAAAATCCAAATCTCATCAAATCACAGAAATGTCCATTTATATGGGATTAAGATCACAGATGACCTCAATATTTACAGATTACACAGAAACAGTGATACTGTACTTCAAAAAAACATACAGACTTCTGGTATAGACTGTTTTTCCCCCTCTAATACTCAATTTCTACCCAAAAAATTCTAGCAAAGACCCTGAAAGCTGACAATGAGACAGGGAAGGGCAAGAACCCAGCAAACACTAGGATTTTAGTTTAGCTTGGCTGTGAACCAGACCTGCATCCATACTAGGACTTCTGTGATGCTGCTTTTAAAGGAACTACTTATAGTATTTCTACTTTAAACATAAAATAACCTACAATATAATTGTGATTAGAAATAACCCATGTGTACCACTGGAGGCAGTAGCGAGCCACTGTAGCCTTGAGTCTGCCCACAGTGCCTCAAACACATGATAAAAAGTGGATACCTCGTCATCACCAAGCCAATCTCAATCTCGTTTCATTAATGCGGAAGCACAGATACTACACTCTACAAACAACAGTTCATCATTAATACAACAACTGAAGATTTGTTGTATTTGCTGTTTCCTGTGGCCATCAAATACTGCCTATAAGAAACAGACTGATAAAAACAGATGAGCAGGGTGATGCTTTAGGGCGTATCCTCTAATCTGATCGGAAACTGATCAGAATTTTACAGTCCTCAACCTACATTGTTCAAATACAAGCCATGTTTTCACATTTCCAAAACATTCATTCATGCTGGTATCACACAGTCACTTATACGACCGTCCAGAGTGAATTTCATGCCAGTCCAAGCAGGAGACATCATGCTGTGTCCCAAACTGTTGAACGAATACACTGGTGGCTGACGTGGGCTTTCGTTCCAGTCTTATAGCGCTAGAGACTGAATCTGCAGCCGTGAACAAAGAAATCTGTCTCCTGATTTCTGAAAGAGTCCATGTGTCACGGCTGTGTGCAGACTCAAAGCAGATTTCAGTCAATGACAGCCAAGTTTCAAAACCACAAAGATGCAAAATGACCTGCCGAAAAAGTGTTCATCACCGATAATAAATTAGAAAAGTCAGGTGTGAGTAAATTCACTTAGTAGCAGTGATTCAGTTGCCAACAGGTTTGTTTTTACAAGCCTTGCAGACAGATGTGTCCAAGGTCCAGGAGATTGAAGGCTAACAGAGTTCCTGTCAGCAGCTAACAGGTTGATTCTTATTTTTAACAAAGTTGTCTGAAGGTGGGACTGAAGGAAACTATTGACATTCAGAGTGAGTGCACTAGAGCTTTACAATTGCTTTTAGAGAGGTTTTTAGAGCCTTGTGGCCTGTACTTGTGATTGGTCAGTCCATGTTTTCTTTTCTTTTCTTTTCTTTTCTTTTCTTTTCTTTTCTTTTCTTTTCTTTTCTTTTCTTTTCTTTTGCAGTAACTTTTCAAGAAAAGTCTAGGCTATTTGTATAAAAATAGAAGAAAAGGTTTTTTAAATATTGTTTTGATCAGCCCATATTTAGCAGAATACTTCTGGTCCACTGGAAGACATTACAGCCAAGCAGTCACGTGGCAGATTCACACCCAAATGTGGACAAAAAGCTATGCAAGAGGCAAAAATAAGACAATATTCTTATATTTACTTAATTACATTAAAATGCTACTTCTATGTCTGTATTCATTTTGTTTATTGACTGATACTATTAAAAATGGTGTTTGTCTGCTACTAAGTAATAGCAATTTGCTTTTATAAGTGTGGACCCTATAAATAATTACTGGCTTGTTTCTTTCCAATTCAAAAAGAATCATTTTACATTTCTGTGTCAGATCTTGGCACCAATTTTAGTTTAGCTTCAATCTTGTAACTTTACTACCTCAGATGAGTGCTGCAAATTCTTTCATCCTATCCACATTGACACCATGTCTTAGAAGCCAGTGTCAAAAACAGAGGTAGGAAAGTGAAAATGCAGTACTTTTAGTTTTTGTGCTGTGATACCATGACGTGATATGAGCTGTGAGCACCGCTGTGCATCAAAGTGTGTCTGATTTAGAAAAAATAAAAAAAAGCCTGTAACTGTATTTGAATCCTCATGATTTCAGGAAATGCAATTATCTATTTCTGTCTCCTGAAGCTTTACATGCATGCATTTTAAATCAATTTATGCCTAAGTGAGGGGCTGAAATTGGTCCATTTCTATCATGTTCACCATTAGAACTGATGTGCGGTGACTCACCTATAGAGCCTGTAAAGTCAGATAGATGGACGTCACATAATTAGATCTAGAAGTGGACCAGCCTAAACACCTGTCGTGATCAAGTTTTAAGTCTGCAGTGTCTAAGCTCTGTTATTTTCTTTGTAGATTCTTTCTTTTTTGAATGATCCAGGTCTGCTTTTTATATTTACTTTGGATTCTTTCTTTACTTCTAATTCCAGTCTTGTTGTGTATTTTTGGAGATTATGTTGTAGCTTCATTCTGAGTATTTTGAGCATTAACTGGTATTTAACTAAATCCATAAAATCATACAATATTTCTCCACAAGATAGAAGATCAGGAACCCTGAGAGAAGCCTACACCTTGCTCTGTCATAGTTTCCCTCATCTGGCAGCAGTGTTGGATGTTATAGGTGAAGCAACATTTCATTATGTGATATTTATCTAAACTGAATCACTTCCAATAATGAAGACACAACCATTAACTGATTACGTCCTAGAAACAACAGATGCCATCATTGTTGCTTATTGCTCGCCTATTTGTGCCCAAAGCCAATGTCTAATTAAAACATTTTATGTTGTGATAATGTCTTTGGTACAGATCACAACAGTTTTCCCCTCTGCTGTGAATCTTTTCAGTGACATGGCTGTCAGTGTGGATAAAATCGAGGCTCTATTTAACAAGTTAAGTGCCCCTATCACGTAACACATCACTGAGGTGTCACATGGTTTTAACTCGTCTGTGTAAAAAACAAAACCAACCAACCAACCAACCAACCAACCAAATAAATAAATAAATAAATAAATAAAAACATACAGGATGATGAAAATCACTTTCTGAACCCTTAGCTCTATCAGCTTCCATTAAAGTCATCTCACTGTACAGAAATAAAATAGATTTTAATCCAAACTGCCTACATATATTAAAAGTGCAATGGATGCATCCAGTTGGCTTTGATTATAACTTGATTTTTGAGCTTGACAGCTTGGCTTTTTAAATGAAACAAGAACAATTCATGAAGGTCACAACATTTCTCTTCACATACACTGCAGACGTTGCTGGTAAAAAGATAAGGTAGCTAAGCATCACATATTTAGTGATATTAGATGTATTATAGCAGGTGACATCCAGGATTAATGTACATTCCTGCCTTTTATACTACTTTTCTACTTTATGATATTGTCTTTAGTATGACAGCCTCTACAGGTGAGGCAGCACTGGAACAGGATGAAATTTCAAACTAATTTGTAATTTCCACAATTGTTCTTCAGATGAGAATATGGTTGCTACTTCAAATCCTCATCATTTTATCAAGATAGTTTTTAATGGACGACTAGGTCCAGTGTTTTTGGAGATTCCCATCTCTCTCTGTGATCTGTATGATTTTATATCACACTTAAAATGGCTTTGGCCTGTTTGGAACCTTGGCTGATGTAGTACTAGAAAAAAAATACTTAGATAGGAATCACCAGATAGTATGTGGCGGTTCCTGCTGTCACACAGTGGAGACACCAAGTCTGAACTGATACTGTCGGTGGAAAAGCAGCAATTTGCCTCAATGTGGACAGAAGATAATAATTTAGAGGGCTTCAAAAAGTTTGTGGAAAAAGGACAGTTGGGAAAAACATTTTAAGTTATGTTTATTTTTCAACATAGGCTCCATCTAGGTCAATACACTTCTGTAAGTGTTGATACCAGCCTTTAAGTCTATCTGTATAAAACTGAGGGTGAACACCAAGGTGAACACCAAGTCCAGGTCAAGTCCAGTCTTTGAGTATGAGGCATGTGAGTCTCATACCTGCCCTAACAAATGTGACTTCAGTCTGACTTCAGTCAAGTTGTGTGACAAAGTCTCCCCACCTCTGCCAAACACTGAATTAAAGGATTTCAAGATCACAATTTATATTTAAACTATATTGGCGACACATTTTATAGATCATACACAACATGTCCTCTTTATTTTTGTTGCATATTAATATAATTTCAGACCAAACAGCTTAAAGAAGATTAATGTGGGCTAAAAGATCAAAATGTTCAATCTCCTTTATTTCCACTCAGACACTCCAGGTCATTCACTCAGTTAGGAACTCTCCTGAGTAAAATATGCCACTACAAAAATGTGTTAATATACCTTGAAGATTGTAAGCTCTTGATCCTGTTCCAAAATCGGAAAGCACAAAAAGAGTTTTCTTTTTTATATATACTATAAACACTCATTTAATCTGGTACAAGTAGCCCTCATTAAAAACTAAATGGGAATTATCCCATAGCTCTAACTCTCACCCTGTTAACATGTCAAAGCAAAGGAGTTAATTAAATGTTAACAAGAGAGTCTATGGGCTGTTTGTCCATTACCTTCATTCTTATGTAGAGCTCAGAGGCTCTTATTTCCACTAGAAATAAGAAACAGAGTGAAATACCAGATGTACTTTACAATAAACTTACAGAAAACACATCAGTAATCAGAGACTGAATCATGAACAAATATTAATATTTAATTCAGAGTTAAAAAGTAAATATACATTAATGCAACAATGAATATTTGTACGCAATAGTTGCTTTTACACTCTAGTTTTTTGTCTGAAGTAATGAGGGTAGGAATGAAAGCAAAATATGACTGAAAATAATGCATCATTTGCTTTGCTTTGTAAAGCAAAGGTAGGAAATGATAAATTACAGAGGTGATGATTGACACTTTAATTGAAGAGTGGTAGTGCAGGTAGCATTTTGTCTGTATTTGAACTGGGTGAATGAATGAATGAAGTGTCTGGGGTTTATTAAAATGTGTTCGACGTTAGACTCACCCAATTGAACAACAAACTCAGAGGGTATAGCCTGTGTTGAATTTGTCATGCATCACAGTTTGTCAAGTGATGAGAGGAGGCTCCAGAAATCAAAGAACACTAAGAAGTATCTGCTTACATATTTCAGTCAGAGCATGGACTGAACTGAATTGTTAGTTACTGCAATTATTTATTTTGCTTAAGTATGAATGCTGTTTAACTCAATTAAAAATCAAGTTAATGTATTCATAAGGATTTAGCTGACATAAATCCCATAAATTGATATTCAATCATTCATTTTCCAAACAGCTGAGGAAACCCCTGCTGCCACCCTGGACATTAATACTATTTGATTATTTGATATGTTTGTTTTGATTTTTGTGTCATATTACATAGGACAGCTCCATTGATGAACAGCGGCTTGGTTAATGTGTCTACTGGCTATACTTTGGCATTGTGCCAGTTATTTTATCTTTATTATTCTTTAATTTTATTTTGCTATTTATAAATTAATGTTTGTCATTTTGTGCATTTTAATGTTTTTTAAATTTAAATTAAAATGTTGTGGCACAGTATTACACTGTTAACTGTAAAAAGATGGCATTGTCTCAGTTAAAACACTTCAAGCATACATACGCATAATGATTAATTATGTTTTCAATTTTTCATACAAATAGGAAAGATAGGCAGCAAAGAAAGAAGAGGGAATGTGTAAAGACATGATTTTCTATTGTGCTATCACAACAGAATCACCACTGACTTCCTGAATCAATCTTATCTCTGATCAAATTTGATTCAGTCATTTCAGTTAAATTGCAACAGTCCGAGTTTTTCTTGCTAATGAGGGATTTTCAGTGAAAAAGTACAAGGAACCCTATAACCTCTTACATTATTTAAAACATATCTGGCTACTCTTGTCAGTATTAGAGCGATACATACTATAAATTATAAAGCGTACACATAAGAATTCAGAGAGCCAGGGGAAAGAGTTGGTATTCATTCAGCAATGCATTAAACTTTTACTGTAACCTATATAACAATGAACCAACCGACTCATTCAGCTTCTAAAATCTAGTCTTTGAATGCATTGCTGTTTTGGATGTTTTCCGGTACATCCTCTAGTCAAGAACATGTATACTAGTTTAATTCTCCTGTCAGTGCCTGAGCCCTAGGATGTGTTAAAAGCAGAAAACGAATCTCACCACATGGACTATGAAGTTGAACTAAAGTGCTCCCACCACAGTGTGTCCGTTCACACAGGCCTTTGCCAGAATGAGAGGCTGTCAGCTGAGTGAACGGCTGCAGGGTAAGTTGTATCAGCACATTGCCTAAGCCGACTTAGCCAACATTATGATATACAGTCAAAGCAGCCCTCTGTTTACACCGACCATCATGTCCACTGGCAGCATAAGCAGTGAGGGCGACATCAACACCAGATTAGGCCACTTGCATCAAACAAAATAAAGTTGTCATTTAACCCTGCAAAAAATGGGCTAGTATGAATATTAATTTAACTGTAGTGTGAGAATGCTCAGTCTGCATTTCATCTGTTTTCCTATTCATGCTTTTTAATGCAAATAAATTTGTCTTTTCTTATGTGGAATAAATTCTAGATCAGTGGCGTTTTCTTTTCAAGTCTTGTTTTTAGTTGTTTTGTTGACACACCTTTGTTAGATCCTGTAGTTACCAGCAAAATGTGCTTGTAAAACTGCTGTCCAGTGAGAACCATAGATCTCACAGAAAACAGGCCAATTTTTATCTTTGTGACAATGGATTTTTGAGGTAATCCAAGTAATTTTTTTAAAGCTTTATGTAAGTTAAATAAAGTACTCAACCCATAAAGGACTTGGCATCTTGGTTGGAGGTATTAACGGTGGCTTCCACAGAGAACAATACGGCAACTATAAAGATGTATAAACTGTAATGCCAGAACAGACTTTAAAAACGCGTCATGCATTGGCCAGCAATGATGATAATGACAGTACAAGTGCATTTTTCAACTTGTTTCATAACCAAGTGTTTTTTTTTTCATACAGTAGTGAAAAAAAGTTTTTCAACACCCTTACAATTTTACATAATCTCAAACATTATCAAGAAATGTTTGCATAAAAATCTTTTTTGTGCTTCAGAAGGTGTGGCTGCATCAGACAGACACAAACAAATGCATTTTTTTTTTTTGGTTAGTTGTTAATAAGAAAAAAATTAAATTAAATTCTTGACAGTTTCAACATGTTATGTCCTGGATGTGTTTCATTATCCACCGAAACATCCAGTTTTGACCTTGATACAACAGCGCACACACAAGGGAGCATGTGGGTTGGGAGAATGGAACAATATTTGGTAGACTTCAATGACTGAAAAGAAATTCTTAATGTGATATATTGCAAATGCATGGGTCGTCCAAAAAACTTTGTATAGTTAAAGGGGCAACATGTAATATTTCTACTTTCAAATATTTAAAAAATGACCCCAAAGCTGGTGAACTTAAAGATGCCAATCTACTAGATTGTAGAGATATAAACTGATTATATTTATGCTCATGATCTGATCAATTTATGTGGCCATAAGTAGTGATTCACTCAGTCAGTCTGCCATGGTGAAGAACACTAACACCAGAGGGCCTGTGATTAAAGCATCAGACAGAGACTGCACAGAATGAGAAGAACAAGGATGAGAACACCCATACATGAGTTTGATTATGAGGCTTATGAAGGTATTATACAGTTATTAAGGGATGTTATTATCTTTGCTAAGTTGCTGTTTGTTGATTCATGGTTCAGACTAAACTGTGAAAGTTCTGACCTTGTTTGGATGATTCCAAACATATCTTTTTTGCAGCTATTGACAACACAAACTTTACAGAAAATGAGGGTGATTTGTGGTTTTACTGTGGCTGTTCTGTCTAAAATAGAGCTAAGCCAACAGAGCTATAATGTAAACTATCAGCTGATGCAGCATGTGAACATTATAAGGTGCTGTGTTAATTTGACAGACTGTCAAAATAACCAGCACTGAGTTCTTGTTTGAAGAAGAGAACATGTGTGAATGAGCTTTAACGGTATTCAGTGAATGATAGAGTCTGTTGATATATAATGTTAATTTGTTGGTAGTTTTGGTCCTAAGTGCCGGCTGGTTCATGGCTTGCCCCGGCTGTTGAGAGTTTGGAATATTTGTAGTACATCTAATCCCTTTAAAGGCAGACTGACTGTATGTTGCTCATCTTTTTTGGTATCTAAGAAAAAGTATTATGACAAAAAAAAAATGCACTTAAATTCAATGACTTCACTTGTAAGTATTGTTTTCTTACTGTTGTAGCATCAACTTCATTTTCTCACAATCATTCAACATGTTAAGAGAAAATGGTTTAAAGTGGACAAGTAGATGAAAAACTGAAAAAGCAAAGCTGCCAAATATGGAGTAAAAAGTACCATATTTTCTTCTCTGATGTAAGAGAGAAGAAGAAGCATAAAGGTGCATTAAACAGAAGTAGTAAAGAAGTAAAGTACAAGTACCCCAGATTGGTCTTTATATACTTAATTACATTCTACCACTATTTACAACTGTTACACAAACATGTTATCATTGATTAAACCTATGAAGTACTAGCATTAGGCCTTTGTGTTCACTTAAGGAAAAAGCAGCAGCCATTCTTGCATGAGCCACAATCTATAAACTTTAATTAGAAAACGATATGCACAGCCCCATTTATCCATGAAGAATGTGCTGCAGAAGAATCTAATCCAATAAGAGATTTAGTAAACAAACTAAATCACTGAAATACACTAATACACTGTATTTGAGAAAAAGAGAAAAGGCATTTTCTCTGGTCGGCTAGGCAGCACACAACGTCCAGGAGCAGAGCGCTATAGACAATAACAACCATAAATCAAGAAGGTCTGATGCCCATGGTGCTGTCCAACGGTCCTGCCAAGTCTCGTCTGATGCCCACTTTCCTCGCCACCGTTCATTCAGCCAGACAGAGGCGAAGAGTTACAGCTGCTGACGACAGACTCGACTGTCAGAACCACCGCTTCATCACAACAAAGACAGGACAGAGAACCAGTGAGGAAGACTCCCTGGGACTCATATTTACTGAATATTGACTTTTTATTCAAATTAATTTGACTTCATTCACTGCTGTCCGCCTATAATACGCTGCTTATTTGCTTCGTTGCATATTTAATTCATGACTGCTGCTCTGGTTAGCAGTAGGTGGTGAGTAAGCATTATTGATTTAGATTCACATTTGTCTCTAGTAACGCATGATTTAAATGCTTTTCAGCTTTGCCGCTTTTGTAAAACTGAAATTGACTGAATTTTTAACCACATTCAGCAACAAATTGAGAACAAGTCAGCGACCTACAACTGTGATGTTGACAGTAAGTAGGTTATTGGATGACATTAGTCTTCTGAGGCTGCTGTCGTGGTTTTTTTACTGGAAAAACTGCCAGTTTGTATAAGCTGCTGTGCCAAAATATACAAAAAAAAAAAGGAATCTCAGGTAAACTGACAAGCCAAAATATTAATGACTATTAGTATACATTTTTATTCAGCATATTTAATTATACACAATCTGGACTTAAAAAAAAAAAAACGTATAACTGATCATGCATGTATTCGCCATGGCATTGTTACAATACGCTTATGCAGCCACACATTTATTTCTGTCAGTTTTTGGACCCAAAACATTGCTGACTCATTAAAACACAGTCCAGTCTTTATGCTCAAATCAATGGTTGTTATCTTAAATTAGACGCAACCTTAACTGGTGGGAGCTTTGTTTTTTTTTATCCAGGCACTTCATGATTATACCACACTCTAAACTGACTCACACAGAGACATTTTTAACCCAAAGAAGTGTTATACGTCCTGTGCTTAAAGGCAGATTGTCTGTTAAATCACTCATCTGTGTTCACATTCATATAAACCAGAAACATAAACAGCCCATCAAACCTTCATTAAATGTTATTCGCTACACCTATGCTCTTCCTGACGTTATAACTCAAACAACCAGTTTTATGGTGCGCTTCCTTCCACTGAACCCTCAATAATATTAAGTTTCTATCAACTGCAGCATCAGAATTAGTGACTGAGCACAGCAGGATGTGTCAGGCTCCAGTTAAATATAAAAGCTGGTATGGAACTGAAAAATACAGCTAAAGATCTGCAATGTGTTGTCATTTAGCTCTTTGAAAATACTTTTTTACAAAAGTGTAGCATTCAGGATGCGTTATTGCAGCCAGGGTAACTTCTATTCATTGGAAGTTTCATTTGCTGTTCTAAGCACAGGCAAATGCTCCATCTTTTCAGCAGTAAACCCATATCAAACAGAGAAACATTCAACAGTTATTTCCTTGAGTCTGCAGATTTGCAGATGTGTACTGATGGCTGAATGATTCACTCTGATAAGAATCAACAGGCAGCTGCAGTTCAACTATTCACTGGTCTTCGAAACTTCATGAAAAAAACAAAAAAAAACGTGGAGAGTTTCATAATAGCTGCAGTAGACAAAAACACTTATAACACAGATGTTTGTCCAAAGGGAATGAGCAGAATAAAAAAAAAACATGATCAGCAAATCTGAAAATGAGTGAACGTCTGACTACAATAGAATAAAATGTCCCAATAAAAGTGAACGTATTAAGAATGAAGTTCTGTCCCTGTACAATAGTTATGGCTTATATGCAAAAACTTCAACTTTCTTCTAGAGCCAGTTGATGCCGTAAAACTACTTGCACTGTTACTGTTTATGAAAGGCTGGGAAATACATTATACTATATTTAAGTAATTGAGTAATTGTTTTGTAATGGATGCACCAAAATTTAACCCTTTCTCAGGCAAATAACTATTTTTGGTAATTTCCACATACATAAAAAGACAGTGACAGCAACAGTTCCAGTGAGGACAGTGAGTCAACAATCTCAGGTCTAGTGTGGTCTACGTACCTCTGCATGAACAGTGGGTGGACCTGCTTTGTTCGGTACCATGAAGTAATGGTAATAATGTAAGGATCAAAGGGATAATGTGGATGTGGATGTATAATATTGATTATTTTTTAAGTTTTTCAGTCTTTTGTTATATTATCTTTGAATGAACATAGATTCAAATATACAAATTTATAAAAAATAAAATAAAAACTTTAATGCAATACAACAGATACATATCTGCCACTGTCACTGGTAAAAAAAAAAAAGATCTTATTCATGGATGATATATTGGTGCATCTGAAGAGTTTAGTGCTTCTTCTGAAGACCTTTCAATCCAACTCAGTTCAGTTCAACTAAATTCAATTCAACTCAATTCAATTCAATTCAATAGAGCCAAAAATCACACGTAATGCAACAGGCGTGTGTAATATATATTTGGGGAAAAATGAATAAAGGATTTAAAAGTATTATTTTCAACAATAATATACTAAATGCAGGTGAGATGATGAAGTGATGAACTGAAATGTACTGCACATAAACAGTATATACAGTAGATTAAAAAATAGAAAACTTCTTTTCACAGAGTTGACAAATAAGTTCATAATAATTATCCACATAATTATTATATCACATTAATTCTCCATAATTTTTTGTCAATATCTCCTAGCTCTAGATCAGGTACTTTAATGGAACTACAATTCGTTCAGTTATTTTCATGAGGAAAAATAGGTTTTTGACAAATACAACCAATATAATATGATGCATTGAGCTTCCTGAAAGTATCTGACACACACTGCATGAATTAAAAGCACCACCTTTAACAGATGTTTTGTACATTTCCCTGATAACTCTACTTCACTCATCACTTTTAACTAAAACAATGAAAGCAGTGGGACCTTTTTTGTGTGTGTATTTTGCCTGGAGTCTAAACAGAGAAGCGATAACATCACAGCTTATCGTTACCACTTTACCCATTAAAGTACAGTAGGTTCATTACATCCTGCTGGGAGCAAAACAGCAGAGAACATTGAGACTAATCCCTACTGTTAAACAAAAAGCTAAAGGGGCAGATTTGTTGTAAAATTTAAAAATCACTACATGATAACTTTTACACAAAATCATTTAGTGACTCAAATGCAACAAGCTACGAAAAGTGGTGAAAGAGGTTGGAAGCATATTCTTGGTTTGTTTGTTTGCAATATGCTTAGAAACAGTTGTTGCTTTCTGGGATGAAAGTAGATATAAATATCATGTTTGGAGAGAACTGTGGGACGTGTTAAATCACTCTACCACAGCCTTAGTGCCAGTGTGTGTAGGCTGACACACAAGTAGGCTGCAGGGACGTATTCATCTTCAGCAGTTGTTTATTGACTGATTAAATCTTAAAGCATATTGAAAACCTGTCAGTGTGGGTTCACTGACCTGTCCTTATCCGCCTAACTGCTCACTCGATAAAACGCAAACTGAATAATAGCATAATGGCTTAACACTTGGCACTTGTTTAGCTAAATATACTGTAAGGCTGATATAACAGTGTTTCTGTATATGCTCAGATTTTGGATTGCATACAATATGGATTTACAACTCTGGATTTTTGTACTAATGTCATGTGAAGGCTGAGCATTTAGGTGCCTCTGTCTATGAAAAGCTATGAGTTAAAACTAGGCCTGTTATAACATTTTAAAAATATACAATCAACACTTATAAGTATTAATTGGTGCACTAATATTGTCTATTCTGTTAACTTTATGTGACCACTGTGTAAGTCTAATGATTGTTTAATTATACCCCTTATGAAGAAGAGGAATAGCTGTTTATTGGAATTTCAGATCATATACAACGAATTATATTTATGATGTTAAAAACTGTAAATGGCAGATGTAATTGACATAAATACATAAGCCAATCACAAAGATCTTCAATTGGGTACAAAGTCAAAATACACAGGGACTCTCTGCTAGTGAGTTACTAAGTTTATTTTACAGTATTCTTGACAACTAAATAGAACTATTGAATGAATCATCTGGATAGCGACTGAAGCTAATGGGACTTTCTACCTGTTTAGCGGTCATGAGATCAACTGCATGATTAATTATAATCCTATGCAAATATGGCTAAGAATGGTTTTAGCTAAATTTAACCTGATGCAGTTCAGGCTGTGTTTCCCCCACATACTAACAATTTATCATTCATTAACAATTTTGGCCTGTGGTTCTTTAGTTACAAGCTTTGGAGCTTCATATGGTACATAGGTGCAAAATTAGGTGGGAAAGACCGGGTTAGACAAGTAAATTGGGCAAATACAATAATCAGCCACAACATAATGATGACCAGCAGGTATAGATGGAGTGAGAATTATCCTGTTACAGAAGCATATGTCAGTGGGTGAATATGTAGTCCTAAAAGTTGATGTGGAAGCAGCAAAATGTGCAATGTAAGGACCTCAGTGACAGAAAAAGGTAAAGTTGTGAAAGCTAATGACAGAGCATCTCCATAACTGCAGGCAAACCCGGTCTGCAGTGGTTGGTACCTGCCAAAAGTGGGCTCAGGAAGGAAAATCTAATCTCAATCCCATCAAGAATCTGTAGGATGAGCAGGACAAACAATTCTGTTACATGGAGGCCCCACATCTGAACTTACTAAGGACTAAGACAATCTGCTGCTAGTGTCTTGGTGCCAGATACAAGAACACACCACACCATGGATCAAAGCTGTTGGCAGCAAAAAGGGAGCATACACAGCGGCAGGCAGGAACTAATAATGTAATGATGAGGTTGACATCCAACTGTCCTTCCACTGACAACTTCTCATGCTAACCAACACAGACCAGAAACAGCCAACCAAACCTGTTTGGCCCATTTCGCTGTTTCCAGCACATCAGCTTCGAGGACTACTTATTCACTTACTGCCTACTTTATCCCACCCACTGAAAAGTGCCACTGTAATGAGATAATCATCATTATTATCATTTCACCTGTCAGTGGTCATAATGCTAAGGCTGATTAGTGTATAATATGTCATTAAAGGTGGGGTGGGAGATGTTTTCCTGGAGCATTTTTTTTACTATATTGCTTAAAATCCCCTTCACATCCCGATTACAACCAATTAATTCAATGCTCTAACACACACCAAAAAAATGTGTCACTTGTGGAATGGACAGGACTGAAAAAACACCATCCAATCATTTTAAGCGCCCAATCAAAATGATTGAACGGTGATACATCTATCAAACTCAACTGGCATTTGTCCCTCCCCCTCTGATCAAATGAGGTATGCATGGATCAGAGCCCGAGTTGGGACTGGAGCTGGAGCATGAGACGGAGCATGAGACGGAGCATGAGGCGAAGCTGGGGTCATAGCCGGGGTCGAAACCCAAGCCTGGAGATGGCTGAAGAAAGGGGTTTGTCTTTTTGAATTGTGTATTTTAAAAATGTAGCTTGCTCTAACCGTTTTTCTAAGATCTCCTAGCCCACCTTTAATATACAAAGTTCATCACTGAAATATTGATAAATCTCTGCGGAGGGAGTCAAACTCATAGCAGAAGAAGAACGAGATACAGCAATGGAAGAATACCGTCAAATAACTGCCAATAATGTGGAAATGACAAAATTTCTCCATCAGTCTCCAATTGTTTTTCATTCAGATAAGCAGAGGCTACTATGAAGATTAAGTACAAGAACTGTGATGTGACAATGATGGTATGTAATAAATGTGTCAGGCCAAGTTAAAAGATGTCATTTTTTAGAATCACAGTCAACCCTTACGTGACATGGACTGTATTGATTTGAACATAATAAAACTGCAGCATTTTCTCAGCTGCATCCAGATCACAACAAACACAGACCTGCAATACAATGTTTCAAATAAAATTATCCTTTAATGAACTGCTTCAACTGATGTGTGAAATGTTGGATTTACAGACTGGATCATTAGTGTTGTGTCTGATATTCCCTCATCTGTCTTCTGTTTGGTTTAATCATGTGTGCAACCAAAATGTGTGTGGGCCTCATTTGTACACATCCTTGAAAACGAATGGAAACTGTGAAAACTGCAAACAGTTTCATTAACTGACAGCTTTACAAGAAAATGAAAACTTAGACTAAAACTTGGAGAAAAACTGTCCTTACTTTTCATCTTTGTCGGTTTATTTCCTTCATATGCCTAGTAACAAACCAAAAGACACTGACTCTTTTGAAGACTTTGTAGATGGTTTTACAGCAAAAAACAGGAAGAGTGACTAAAACTAACACTGACACTCATAAAAACCTGTAAAACTTAATCAAAATTGGATCAGAATTATACTGAAATTAGAAATGAAAGAATTATTGAAGGTACATTAAAAATTGCTAAAAATTCTAAATGTTTATATTTAGATTCTGCACTATCAGTAGCACATTTTTATTTGGTTGTGGTTTACTTAAGTTTTTTTGTCTTTGGTCATGCAACTTGTGATGCTGCTGATATTTTTTCCCACCACTATAACATACTTTATTAGCTGTCACTTAAATTTTAAAGCAGCGTATGATTTTCATCACTTTTTTCCCCCCCAAATCTGTAAAGCTTAATTATCAATTATCCATCCATTAGTCTTTCCGTGCTTAAGTGTTTTCCGTGCTGAATCACTTCCCTCATGGTGAACAACTTCAAAGGTGACTCCATCATAAACACACATTCCGCTTGTTCACATAACAAACCAAAACGTCACTCGGGTCTTTTTGAAAGTTTTGTCATGGGGTGCATTGTGGAAATGTGAATGTTGACATCTGACATTTGTCAAAGCCTTCTATCAGCCCTGGAGCCATACAGGAGTTACAGTCAAGTGGTTTTCATTTCATCACCATTCAATTGTTGTCTGTCAAGTCAAATTCCACCATCAAATGGGGGGGGGCAGTTATATACATGGGGGTGTGGTCCATGACTAATGGAACTAACGCTGACGTGAAACAAAACTGAAACTTTACATACTTTCAATGTCCAACTTCCGCCCTCTGTTCTTCTGTTATACAGCAGATCTTACACAAAGTGTGCACAACTTCTAACCTGTATTCACTGGACACACAAATGACAGGCCCCATGAATTTGTCACCCCCCCCCCATGGTGCCCCAGTCCATGAGGACATTCGTGAATTCTGAGACCGTATATTTAGTTCATAGTGATTAATTATGACATTTTGACCTCCACCTAGGAGGTTGTACAATGTGAGCTCACTATAGTCTAATTACAGTCCTGGTCCAGGACAGTGACAGGTGATAAGTTTAAGTGAGGTGGATATAGGTGTTCCCTGTCAAACTGTAACGGAGGCTCAGGAGAAAAGACACCTTCTGCAGCTACACGCTTAAATACCCTGAAATGCTGTGGTCCGTGGATCTTAACCCATAAAGACCCAGTACTCTTTTTGTGACAGTTGTCAAATGATTTTTTTTCTCTACTTTTAACTTTACTTAGTAAGTGATTTATCACCATTTATTCTAATTTTATTGCCAGGTACTACTAGCAATTTTATGTCACTTAAGTGAAAATCAGGTATTTTCCTACATTTAATTGACTGATCATGATTGATGTTCATAAAAGCTCAAGTTAAAGTTGAAGGTTATTATATCAAAAACAGAGAAAATGGAGGGAAAAGTGACTTTTTCAGTAAAACATATCATTAACTGAACAAAAACAAGCGTCTCCATCCACTGTTGCTGATTCAATTCTGTGGGTTTTACTGATGAATCAACGGTGTAGAAGATGAATGTACAAATGGGTCATATCTGAGGACAGTAGCTCAGGAAGCCCTTTCCAGTAGCTCACCAAGGGGTCAATGATATAACAACACAAACCTGATTCATCACTTGGTAGAACAGGTGTAAATTTCCACCCAATCAAAAGTGCCCTGCCCAACTCCCAAGATGAAATGGTCAACTAGCTGTCAATCAAACTTTTGCACTGGTTTGCTGTCTGTCATTGGTAGAGGGGCGGGGCCTGGGGGAAGCAGGATGAGCCAGGTGCCAGGCAGGTAGTGGGTTTAGTCCAGTAATGTTGGCAGGGTCCGATCACACCAGTAAGAGGCATAAAGGTATTATTTTTACGTGTGTGTGTGTGTGTGTGTGTGTGTGTGTGTGTGTGTGTGTGTGTGTGTGTGTGTGTGTGTGTGTGTGTGTGT
>JAPTYQ010000007.1:9985418-9997805 GCA_029814465.1 Ostorhinchus cyanosoma | reverse complement strand
TATTAGTGGTTCCCAAACTTTTTTTTGGCTCATGACCCCGTTTTAATATCACAAATCAAATGTCTGGCAACCACTGACATTCAAAGTGAGCCTTTTTTTTTTCTTTTTGCTATAATGAATTTGTTTTTGACCATGTAATAGTTTGCTATACTATATTGCAAATAAACATTAATTTTAAAGACATTTATCTATATAATGTATATTATTATGGACGGAAGCAGAAAAGCCAGGTTGAGATTACTGTACAAAGTGAGAATTTTATTACAGTCAGTCCAGCTTGTATTTAAAAGGTTGCAAATTAATACTGAAGAAACAATAACTCAAACTAGGAATTATGAAAGAGCTGCAGCATCTGAAACTGACCACAATGAACATTTGAGAGATAAACAGAACCACAGTGCTTCAGTTTCAGACTCACAGTTTGTCATGTCTTTTATGTGTTGTGATTTTTTTTTTTTTTAATCAATTACTAGAAATTTCAGGTGACCCCACTTGAATTCCAGGTGACCTCATGTGGGGTCCCAACCCCAAGGTTGAAAAACACTCATATATAGACTAATTTATAGACTAATAAACTGATTTTCATCTATTCTGGTAATCGTACACATATACAAGCAAAAAAATCCTATTAATAATCCTACTGCCTGCACATTTTCCTTATATATAGACTGTATATATTTCAATGCTTTCTACTTTAGTTAAGTCAAAACCACATGTGAGATGTCATGAGCATTTTATTTAAAACAGACTTAGATCAACATGAAATACACATCTGCAAAACACACAAATGAAAAACATATTACTAAAATAACCTAGAAAATAGGCCTGTGTCTGTTTTCATCACTAATAACAGACTGATAATAGAACTGTCTGAAATAGAGTACAATTACAGGTTTTCATCTCTAAACACACTGTTTGTGCAGAAGACAATAAAAATGTGGACAAAGCAACAGAACTATAGCTGTTTATAATGTAGCTCTCCAAAACATATCAATATGTAAATGAAAACATATACATATAAAATACACCTATTACATTCTATGAAGACAAGATGAAAACTGCATGTCTTCCAATCATCTATTAATGACAAGATCAGACTGCAGAGGTTGTGACTGGGTGGCGCTGAGTTTGCGCAGAACCAGTTCATATAAAACAAACCACAAATATACGCAGCAGTGGATCATCCTAATTCTCATGTGAATGAATAACACATTGATATTCCACCCAATTGTGTTCTGTCACAATGTGAATCCTTTATGTATCCTTAACTAATGGACCATATTTTCCTCTGAAGTATTTCTCAGGGTGTAAAGTTAATATTGTCATGAAATGGATGGTGTCATATTGCTATGTTCAAGTCATAAACATGCAGGGAATCTGTCAAATAACTGTCATTTTATTTCCTATTTGTTCATTAACTTAAAAGACCGAGTGCAGTGAAAATCTAGAGGAACAACAGTTAGAAAACATATGTAAAAACCACGATCTACCTTTAGCCACATGTAAATGTCAGCATTCAACCGCAGTTGCTTCTGTATAAATATTAACAATCATTTACTTAAACCTGGAATTACAATGCACTGTATGTAGTCAAAACCAGTGGACAAGGGACAAAGGGGTGGAGCTACGGGAGCATTGTCTGCAAGGTGTCATGGGTGACCTAATGTGAAACACTAACTTCATATGATAATGTTGTTTTCTGTATTATCAGTGTAACATTTATCTAAACTATAGTCAAAAAGTGTATGAGGATAAAAATGTTCATTCTATAAACAGAAGCACTAACAGTCTTTTTTGATGGATGAGGCTGTCAATCACACATGCATTTGCATATTATCCTTATTGAAAAAAAAACTTCTGAAAAGAACTTATTTACAGTGTATCATATATTTTCCTTGTATTGTGTTTCAACTTTTAAGGAAGATATTACGTAAGCAAATTGATTTTTTCAAGTAAGTTGCATCTTGTTTTTATTTATTTTATATTTATGCTTGAAGTGGATTAGTCTCAATTTTTTTCCCATCTAACCTCTCCAGCATATTGTGCTTTTTTTAAGTCATATTATTGTATCTAATGTGTAAATATACTAAACTAATCAATTAAAAATCCAATACCAAAGTAATCATCCATTGAATACAGATTATGTTATCAATTGACAACTTTCACTTTAGAACTGGGTGACTCTTGAACTGAATGCTAAGTCATAGTAATAAATACAGAAATAAATCTGAATCACACATCAAACTCAAAGCAGTTAGTCAATAAATGTCGGAATGAACGTCAAACTAGGACTGCACGATTATTCAATTTAAAATCAAAATCAGATTTTTTAATCAGATCACAATTTTTAAAAAAGGGAAATCATTAAACTGATTTCATCTCTCTCGTGTCTCCGGGCCACACACCTCTGGGCTACCGTCGGCTCCTCCTCCTAACTGTGAGAGCGGTCTTTCACAGGAGTCCATGTACTGTAATGACCACGGACCTTAAATCTGTGATGGGCCCACAGTAGTGATGCTAATGTAAGCTGTGGGTCATGCACGGATCCCCCAATTCTAATATAACTCATCTTACGTGGTCCACACATGGATCCATACGGTACCGTCTTCTTCCAATCCGGGTTGGGGTTGTGGGGGCAGCAGGAACCCAGACAGCCCTCTAACCAGACACATCCACCAGGTCTGGGGGGATCCTGAGGTGTTCCCAGGCCAGCGCAGAGATAGGATCCCTCCAGTGTGTCCTGGGTCGGTCTCCTCCACACACAGATCCTCCGGTTTAAATAGAACCGTATGGGGATCATTCGTCTTATATGGTCCACACGCACGCACACACACACAATTGATGCCTGTCACTGACTTACATCGGTATAACTTCTGTGGGCCCATCACAGAATTTTTGGGGATTCTGTTGTACCATCACAGATTTGAGGTAGGGAGCAGTGCCTTGCATTGCAGGCTGCACACAAAAACAACATGCTGACTTCTGATGTCTTGTGTAGTTTTACCCAAAAATCACGTTTTTAGACCAAAAAAATCTGGATTTTATTTTTGGACAAAATCATGCAGCCCTACATCAAACTAACTGTAAAAAATTGATATGGGAGGGATTTTCTACATTTCTGAACCTCAAACTCAATATTACCTCTTGAGAGCTTAATATTAACTATAAATGACTATCAGCACCAACTTCAGCCAATACTGATGGTTGGAAAAGCGTCCAGTCAGCGCTGTTTAATTCTATAGTTTATATGACCTGAAGTGACCAGTAAGACAGAGTAAGACTTTACACCACAGTATATGCACATAAATTCCAATGGAAAATGTCCACTCTGTGAATGAGGAACCTAGATGTGTCCTTTCCGACCAAAATCAGAGTTACTTTACGATGTTTTGTTCCTTTAGAAAGCCCAATTTCCTTTATCAGTGGTCAGTGTGAGCTAATCTCAAGGCACATTAACCTGAGCAGACACATCCTTGGTTGGAAGGAAGAACAGGCAGACAATACAGAGGCAGATAGTCACACATGGCTCCACATGATTTGTGCATCAAGTGACATTTTAAAAGTCTGACCTCCAAAAGAACGCTGAGAGGGCTTTCAAAAAACCAGCAAAGCAAGGAGACAGCCTCTGGCCTTCGCTACAGTTAAAGGCTAGAGACAGAGAAGAAGCTTAATTTTCACAATCACACATTTGTGCCTGATGTGACAACACACACCAAGCAGCATGTTGCACATGTCACAGTGCTTTTTATAGTAATGGTCTGTTGTCTCGGCCATAATAGCGTTAAAAGAGCTGATGAAGGACACACAGCTGACAGGAACTGGGGGGGGATTCTGACTGATGGCTGCTGTCAAAGTGGCCCTGCAATGTTCGCTTAAAGGAGCACCACATACTGTAGCTCCATTACTTCCCTCCAGGCAAAACTGTGCAGGCAGTTCCCAGTGAGTGATGCTGACCGAACAGTCACCTCCGAGCTGAGAGCCCGGTTCACGGTGCACTGCCATATTCCTGTGCACGTACTGTGTCTGTATGCACACAGGACACCGTCCCCTCCCTTTTGTAGATTCTACATATGCAAACATCTTCCCTTCCAGATGGCAGCAGAGCTTTTATTCTCTAAATATTGATCAACAGGCTGCAACACACTCAACTGTAACACAGGCCTGAAAGTATCCACATACTGTCTGAGCACCATCGACATTTATTTCCTAGAATGGAAGTGCAATTACGGTCCCATTACCAATGAAACAGCCCAAAATCAAATTGCATAAATCGAGCGGGATAAGTAATGCATCTTTCAAAACTAGGTCAACCTTTGTGATTTCCTCACATCAGTGTGGTGGAAATTAATGGAAATCATTAATAAAGCACTTAGTGTCAGAATTCCTCCTGCAAAATTAAGCCTTTATTTCCACACACATGGGAAACAAACGAATATAGATATAGATATTTGAAATTACACTGATATTCAGTGTAATTAAAGTCATGAATACCTATATCTGTCTGCAGACTAATAACCCTGTATTTTGTTTGTATCCACTTCATACTGACTCCAACTCAAATGTCCTCTAAATACACTTTGGAAGTAAAGTATTATGTGCACATTATCTCTGCGGTTTTCAAATCAAGTGATTAAATTTTAATACATGTAAATTCATAAATATCGTGCTGGTTGGAGCATAACAATCTGATCAAGTTATGGTACTCATCACTCTCTTCGGCAGCATGAAAATTAGATTAGCGTTGGTGTTGTTTATAAGTCCTCAAAGCTGCACACAGTAGGTATGAGGTATGGACCTATGAGATAACAACGTCATATATACGGAGATTTCACCATCAACACGGTGGATTAAACATAACGTGCGTGCACTTGAAACCATCTGCCTTCAGTCCACGCCAAAGTTTTTGCACATACAGACTAGGGGTACAACGGTACACGTCGTACCGTCAGACTGAATGGTGCACCCCTCACGGTTCACCAATCACAGTTTGGTATGAGCATGTATCGAAGTATGGCTCATTTGTCATTTTCAAATGACATTTCCAGACAACTTGCGCTTATATTAGAGCTTTGCAAGATGACTGACTTACAGAATTCTATTGTCATTGGTTGGAGCCTGGCTCGAAGCTGCGGAGCCTCGGCTGTGTGCTGCACCCAGCCCATTAGAACTGATCCAGTTCCGAGTAAGGGCTCATTTATGCTCTATGTTAAAGACGCAGACCGTCCTGTCCGTCCCCTGCATACATTACATACGTAATTATGCCCTTTTTCCGGGAGCTCCGTACTAAAACGGAGAATACAGAACAGTATCACCGGGAGCTGTGGAGGCAGTGTTACAATTTTAACAAAATAATTTTCATAAATAGCAGAACTTTTCAAAGAGTGACTGTGTGAGTGAAAAACTACTGACATGACAATTGCCCTTCTGAATATCAACATTAGTATCCATATTAGTGAAACCTCCTCTGTCATCACCATGTTTGTTATTACTAATTTTCTTCCTTTTCTTGAAAACTCTACTTTGTGGTATTCAGCCATTATGGTAATAAAGAGCAGCACCCTCTGGTGGATTGATTGAAAAACGCTCATTCCAACGTATAGGACACATGGAAGTATGAAGGCAATGACGCATGACAACATTAGAAATGGATAAACGTTTTTGCATACATAAAATGAACATCAAGCTCCTAGTTACATTTCAGTGCACAGCCGGGCTCTGCATCCAAACCACACTGTACTGTGACTCAAGAACCACAATACGTACTGAATTGTGGATATCCTGTACCGTTGCATCCCTAATACAGACAGACAGACAAACAAACCATGTGCCAGACGGATGTTGAATGTGTATTTGGGAGCTGTTCACTGGAATTATCAATATGAGGTCCAGCTGGTGTCAATCCAAGTGACACAGGCTGAAAACATAACGTGCTGTGCACTTTTAATCCCCCTCAGCCAAATATAGTGTGAGATTGTGTTGAAAGTTACTGCCCTATAATTTAGATTAGATTGTCTTTGTGTAAAACTTATTACATATACATATTATATATATGAAAGTATTTAGATATAACTGTACAAGGCCATAAGACCTTCAAAGAGTAGGTCATAATCTGATTATGCGGTCGGTCGGTCGGTCAGTCGGTCGGTCGGTCGGTCGGACGGACGGACGGACAGACGGATAGACAGATAGATTTTCCTGAATAGGAAGCCTATTTTGTGAATCAAAATGCTGATCATCTAGCTGCACAACGTCCACTTAATGTCACAGTAATGGGTTATACAGAGAAGTTACATAGTCAAAGACTACAATCTGCTCCAGTCTTTAAAGCATGTAGTGTCCCATCTCAGAATGCTTCAGGCAGTCATTAGGTTGCAGTTCCAGTTAATTGCATGTCCATCTTAAGGAACATGAGGGTGAAAGTCAATGGTCCAGCTCTGTTTTTGTCTTGCATAGCCTGATCTATCTCCACACTTCATTACTGTTGTGCCAGGGCTGGAAATCAGACTGGCACCATCATTCTTATCATTCTGGAGCTGGGAATAATAAAAAAAAAAACATCTCTGCTTGGTGATGCTAAGTACAGGCTGGGATGAGAACTTGTTTTGGTGGAACAGGCGCATGTAGGGAAGCGACTTTTGGTATTAATATGATTACTCCCTGCAAAATAAAAAAACAAAACATTGCAAACATATGTTTCTCTTTAAACCTGCCTGGCAGATTGTAACTGGCAGATTGTTGTATTTTTTATTGACTGCTACCGTAAGCAAAATTGCAGCTCTGGGACATTAACGTTTTACTGCCATTTACTCTAGATAGTGAAAGGATGGAGAATAGAAAGCGGGATTATTCCTGCCAAGCACATCCTGTTAACCAGACTAACTCACTATCTGTGAATTGCCTAAGCAACACCTACGGCTGACTGGTCCAATCACGTGTAAAACACACAAGTCTCATTTGGAAATGCATCACACAAATGAAGACAAATGAATGTGACTATAGATGTTCCACCACTTTAGGTCATTCACTGGTCATGTAACAGAATCCTGTGAAATATTGCAATTAAAAACCATATATTTTAAAACATGCTTGAATATAAAAGCTAATAACACTATTCACTGAAACACATACATATAATTTGCTATTGTGCATGCTGTTGTTTCATCAAAACAAAATGTAATGTATCAGGAATCAGGGGGAGTCCCACAAGGGACAAATTGCCCAAGTGTTAATCTGTCTGCTCATGCAGCGCTTGAATGAACAATTAGATTGCATGCTTTGCTTCACCATCCCATTATGTGTCTCTCATTAGAGTGGAAAACTGTCACAGGGGAAGGCAGGTTCTGTAAAAGATGTTATTTGTTTTGCTTTAACACAGAGATATGAGGTCAGGTCTGACCCAAACGGTCACCAGATTTTAAGATCCTCCACACCTTGCACCCTCTAATGTAATCTGCTTTTGACACCAGAGGTCATTTTGTAGAACATGATCGAAATGCTCCTCTTGCCACCACAGCTTCCACCTACAGGGGAAATGATTAGATTCTCAGCTCATGACTGCACACATTTGCATGTTAATGAGGATAAAATAAGTTTGAAACACTCTGACATCTTAATACTTCAGATAGACTTCATATTGTTTTAGAGAAAATTGTGTCATAACTGGATAAGTATTTAGGCACTGAAATATTGTCCGTTTACCTATGTATTGATTTCTCTTAGATGTTGCGAGTCAGAATACACTGCAGTCACAACAGATTATTGGACTAAACTAAATAGATAGTTTGCATACAGTTAAAAAGGGGAAACAAAATCATTTTAGAAAGTAGACACAGTATATGGGCAATTTAAGGTAAAAACAAGACATGCTCTCTATTCATGTCAACTAAACAGCTAAAATCCAAATATCCCCTCCATTACTAAATAATGATCAATTCTCTCCTTTCATTTGAAGTGTCAAGACAAAATCTGGCAAATTTCAACATGCTTTTTTTTCCTGAATAAAAGCAGTTTCTTTAGAACAAAATCGAGGCATTGGTTACATCTGCACCAAAACACTCCATACACTCCATTTCCTGTAACAAAAAGCTGTATTTGCTTTCATCAAAGACAATTTCTGTGAGGCTGGGTTGTGAACTGATAGGGTTCAATGTGTGATGTTAAGTTCATTTGCTGTATATTTGAATGAATTGACTGGGAAGACAAACGACACTGCTGTGTGAATCTGTCTGAATGAATGCATTTAAAGAAAACACAGGCAATCTGTGACCAACACAATGAAACTACTCATTGTATGTACAGGGAAAGGGTCAGAGGTCACTGACCTGTAGTCAGTGGACAGCAGCACATACACACAGAACAATGAAACACACAGAACACACTACTTTTATCCCCAGAGACAAAGGTTGCCGTTTCTTGTACATGAGACCACCTGTTCTCACTATAACCACTTGTAAAGCCATGACGTCAAAGATGCTTGAACTAAAGATGAAAGATTCCAATATGGAACCTCTGGAGAAAGACAAGTAAAAAAGTTAAAGTAATGCTAACAATAATGTTCTGTAGGAGGGATAATCCAGCCATTATTCGTAGAGATCAGGGTTGAGTGTTGTTATCAGTACATATCCCGATACTTTGGCTCAGCAGAGATCCACTGTATCAGTGGCGATACAGTAAAAAATGTTAGGATGATAAAAATGGTCATATAAACTGTTATTGATAATTATCCCGATAAATGTTAAATATGTCCCGGCATGTTACGCCGGGAGGAGGCCTTGGGGAAGACCAAGGACACGCTGGAGAGACTACGTCTCTCGGCTGGCCTGGGAATGCCTCGGGGTCCCCCCGGAAGAGGTGGAGGAGGTGTCTGGGGAGAGGGAAGTCTGGGCATCCCTGCTTAGACTGCTGCCCCTGCGACACGGCCCTGGATAAGCGGAAGATAATGGATGGATGGATGTTAAATAATTATTTCTTCACAATTTAAATGTACATTTTTGGTCTTCATTGAAAGTTGAAGATGCCAGTAGGACCTTCACAACTAAAATGAGAATGTGAGAATACGAATGAGAAAAATTAAATAATATTGTAGCCGTTTGTGTTTTATGTCACAATGTGAATTAAATAAGGCCTAAATAAAAAAACATGCCTTAACTGTGAAAAGAAATGGGTATCATTAAGATTCAGAACGGTGCTATTATACCCATACTTCTCAACGATGCAATACTTTTTTGAGGTTTTAATTTTATGACACTGAGGATTATATTGCAGGAAAGTTACATGTTGGGAATTACACTGCAAAGATACAGTAGAAGGGTGGATTCAGTTACTGCGTCTTTTTCAAGACACAGGGAGGAAGTCATGTCTTGAACATGAAACCTAATCCCCTGAAGGAATGAGGTAGGTTTCATCCCTGTAATCACTTCACATCCGCAATATCTGTAGGTATCAGTTAATTTGTAACCTTTTCTCCGATCAAATTAAATATGACACTTCTATACAAGTCGTTGTGAAGCAGGTAGTGCTACAGATGAGTGGAGCTGTGAGGAGCAGAGGTCAAACCCCTGTTAATTACTACAGCCAATGGAGAGTGGCATATTTTTAGAAACACAGCTACAATCCAGTGTGTGGAATCCGTCATATAAATGTGCATCTCAATCTGGATGCACTGAGGTTTGTTGTCAGGCCAGGATACAGTACGTGCTAATGCAGCGATGGCAGGTAAAGGATAAAAGTGAAAGCCTACAAATGCACCGGATCACTGTCAGATCAGTGAACCATGTTATTTGAAGCTCAGACTGTACACTGACAACATTTCAGCAGGAAAAAAAAAAAAAAAAAAAAAAACAACGTAAAATGAAGCAGTGGATGGATGGTTTTATAGCCTCACAAAACCTCATGGGGATGAAGGGGATGCTATATGCAGCAGAACCATGTACTATCACCTATAAAATAACAACACTCATTTATTTTTCAACCATCCCTGATCATCAGACTGAACCCTGACCACTTCAGTGTCTCCACAGACAGTAGATAATTAGCAAAAGATGAAGTTTACAGTCCATGTCTTATCATGATTAGTTCATAGTCTTCGTTACACTATATTTGGTGAAGTGATGTCAGTGTAGTTCTTTCTTATAACAGAACTAAATGCTACAGAAGACACTGGGAAGGTTTTCAGAATTTTTCTGATGACTGTTGCTTTTTCTCTCAGGCATGTCCCTTTCTTTCACCCTTGACAAGTTTTATTTTCAGTGCAATATCTATGAAGACGAATAGCCCAGACTCAGGGAAAGATAAAACATGTAGACGATGGACGTATTTTTCATTGCAGAAAGTATAAAGACATTTAGCTTTTACTTTTTTGTTTAAGTTCAGTCGGATCAACTTCACCGTCCTAAGACCCAGCTATGGGTTTTTGTTTTGTGTTTGTGGAAGAGATTCACAACTTTATTTAAAAATGAAAAAAAGACACAAAAGCTGTCCATGAAAAGGATATTCATTGAAAAAACCCCAAAAACAAACATGTATCTTAAAAAAAGTTGCTCATGGTTATCATTCAAGACTACTTTGTTCATGAAAACTGCAAAAACTTGCTCTGTCCCAGGTCTCATGAGATTACATATATATCCATTTGGGATATTCAGGATTATGATATATGTCTATACCAAAAAAAGATGTGACAGTTTAATTAATGCATTGAAAGAGACAGAAAATGACTGACCATGATTTGGGACAAAAACAGCATCCAGGAAAGAAAGACTGCCTAAGGATCACCAGTTGACTGAAAACATTCCTAAATGAAACAGAAAAAGGGATGTGAAGGAATCCATGGAATCTAGGAATTTATGTGTGTAAAAGACACTAACCTAACCTGAATATCTGATGTTTGTCTAGGTTCAGAACTTACTAGAAAAAAGACTTTGATAGAAATGCTTTAGGTCAGGAGAAAAAAGTAAAGAATGAGAGTCAAAGCATCAACTCCTGAGGAAATGCATAACTTTAGTTGGTTTAGTTTTGCTTGCTTAAGTTTAGGCACCAAAATATGGCATCACATTTTTCAAGGCAAATCAAAATTGAGTTTCCTTCCAGAAATCCCTAAGGGCAAATTTCTCCCATGTAACAGTGTGTCCGCAAGCTGTTGATTTGTCTGAACTGAGAGGAGTCTGTGGTGGACCATCACAGATCGTGGTCCATCACAGACTCCTCTCATGTCTCTGTGAAATACACATTCCATTCCTGCCTATGTGGAAATCAAATGACGCGGATCTAATAAAACATTTAACTTCTAACCTCCATACTGTCAGACGTCATACATATCTTCATATATTTAGTGATCATTACCTCTTGTTTTCATGAGTGCTGACCCAAAGGTATTTGTCTTTCTCTCCAATAATGTGGGACACTTTGCAAAATTGTTCTATTTATTAATTCATTATCTGAACTGCTTTATCCTCACTAGGGACATGGGGGTCGCTGGAGCCTATCCCAGCTACTTATGGGTGAAGGCGGGGTACACCCTGGACATGTGACCAGTTCATCGCAGGGCTGACATATAGAGAAAAACAACCAATCACTCTCACACCTTGGGAAACTTAGATTAACTGATTAGCCTATCAGTGCATGTGTTTGGATGGTGGGAGGAAGCCGGTGTTAATTGAAATCATGGCAATATGAATGAATGACACCCATGACCATCAGGGGGGGGGGCACTAAATGGGCAAGGCTATCTTCTGATGTGTGTTCAGTGCTTGGATAGAAAGAGGGATAAAGGAATTTCTGTACTTCTGTTTTAACAATGGGATAGTTGAATCGTAAGCCAACTGTTCAGCTCTCACTTTGACTCCAGTTCATTAACTCAGACTGGACACTTTTATCTTTCCACACTGATAATCAAGTCATTAAATACATAGATAGGCTTAAAAGACTGTTATTGATGCCTTTTGTCTCACTATCCTTACACTGTTTATGAAAGCCATGTAACTAACTTTCAGGTACTTTGAGTATTTCCTTGTATTTACTTCTTTATGATTGGTTTCACTTAAGCCCAACTTTTACGGTAACATTTGCACTTTACAAATCACCAGTAGTCCATCTGATGATACATTTCATTCTCAAATAATAGTAATAAAGTTTGCTTTAACTTTCAAGCCAAATTTACAATAAACTTACAGTGTGACTTTACTTTTTTCATAAATCACCATTGCTTTTGCTCAAGATTAAGTCTGTCTGTCTGTCTGTCCGTCCGTCTGTCCGCATAATCAGATTATGACCTACTCTTTCAAGGTCTTATGGCCTTGTACAGTTATATCTAAATACTTTCATCTATCTATCTATCTATCTATCTATCTATCTATCTATCTATCTATCTATCTATCTATCTATCTATCTATC
>JAPTYQ010000007.1:9955239-9979139 GCA_029814465.1 Ostorhinchus cyanosoma | reverse complement strand
TCCATCCATCCATCCATCCATCCATCCATCCATCCATCCATCCATCCATCCATCCATCCATCCATCCATCCATAGGTGGTGTACACCCTGGATGTGTCATATGTCTTCTACATCATTTTCATCTTGTTGCACCGTGATTTGTCTTTTACATTCGATATATTTCACTTGGCTTTGGTGACATTTATCAGCTCTTTCACAGTTTCAGATGAAGTTATTCAGGTGCAGACTTTGGGTGCCATCCTTGACAGCACGCATTAATGTCACCAGGTCTGCAGACTCTCACCGTCTGAATACTAACTGAATTCAACGCTCAACGGCAATGCCATTCTCAATCACTGCCTTGTTACATGACATATTGACCACAGCAACTCAGTTCTTTATTCGTCTTCATAAACTTCAGCTTGTCCAGAAGTCTGCAGGCCACATTATTCCTAGAACTTCCTCCATAGAGTATGTAATCCCGGCTCTTTCACTGGCTTCCTCTTAAATAGCAAATTGATTAAAAGATTTGGCTTCTCACCTTTATGGCTCTTGACGACCAAGCACCCCCGTATCTTTCTGACCTCCCACACCACTGCATAGCCTCCTGCACTCTCAGATCCTCCTCTGCCATCCGTCTCATTACACCTTCTATCTGACTGACCAGTGTGGGATTTAGAGCGTTCAGCTGCTCAGCCCCTCACCTCTGGAATGCTCTCCCACAAGTTTTTTTGAAATCAAAAACTAAAATTACTCTCATATCTTCTACTCCCTCTCATACAATTATAACTATCATTATTCCCATTTGTGTCTGTAATACAGTGTGTTCCCTGGTATCAGTTTAGGCTTTATGTATGTTGCTTAAATTAGTGTTTGTGCTCATTTCCACAATTTCAGGAATACTGTTTACCTACCTAGCTAAAAACGGTCTATAACAGTACTTAACCAAAGCTACACACAGCTTAGTAAATAACATGTTGATGAACTCAGAAGACTTTAAACAAAATGCAAAAGCAACTGAGCAACTGCAATTACTTATCTTAACCTGTTGAGTTACGTTATTTGTATATGTGCCTGATGATGTATGATAATTGATAGTTTCTTAGGGTACGGATTGCTGGTGTAGTTCTTTTTACAGTCTAGAGAATATACTCATCAAGGCTGGACATTAATCTCCTGTGGACTTCAGACTCATTTAATTTCCTGCTTATACAAATGAGGTGGATGTCACTCATAGTTAAACACTATTTAGTACAAAGAACAGAGGAAGACAGTAACATATAATAATATGAGCTAAATACCATTAGAAGACTTCCACTAGCTCTAATTGATCAGCTGAAGTCCTTTTACACAAAGGGACGTGGAGTTCATCTTCTTTCACTTATGCCTTGACAATTTTTTATTTTTTTTTGACAGTTTTGAACAGAGGAAGTGATTACATCAATCATTCTTAAAATGTGAGTCTACTGTCTATTTTCTATGGCTAATGGTAGCACTTTTGACTTTATTTGTGAACCACAGGAGGGACTTCTTCAGTGATTTCTTTCGAGTACATGAATAAATTACAATACAAAGCAATGGTATAAAAGAGTAATAGCACGACGTTTTTGTGTAAGGGCTTTGGGAGCAGTATAATCGACAGGGTTAATGTAGAAGTTTTGCATGTTCTTGTATGTTTGCTTGGACCTTGCACTGTGGTAGGAGTTTTCAGACTAACTGACTGCATTTTTGGTTTTGCTCAAGGTCACATCTGATCTGTACCAAAAACCTGATTTGTTCTATACATGTGGGGGAACACCACTTCCTGTCACTTGTATTGTACACATATTTGATGGGAAATCTTTACTTTATATTTCACAGCTAAAAAAATGATGGTACACATTTTTATTCATGGTCTTTAAATTACAGAAAGTGCTGTAAATTATAGAGGAACACAAGCGACAGTAAAGTGGTATATTCATATGCATAGAACAAATGTGGTTTGCAGCATCAGGAGGAAGCCAACAGAGAAACCAGAAGTGAATAAAAGGCTTTTCACCAAGTCCATCCCAGAGAAATCCCAAAGATCAACCAAGGACCTGCCCCCATCAGAACAGACTCAAATGCAAACTTCATGCGAGTTAGATGTAAAAACTAAAAAGCTAAATCTAAAACCTAGTTGACATTATCTCCTCTGGGTCATCCAGTTTCCTCCACTATCAAAAACATCTATGTTAGGTTAATTCTCCTGCCAGTACCCTCGTTCTGGCTTAGATCTGGATTTGGTCCTGGGATGCCTTCAGTGACACTGCTCAATTTGTACGGGTGAAACACAGAGGTTGAATTTCCCTACAGGGACAGAAAAAGTTAACTTTACTTTATTTTACTTTAAAATTTCCAGTTTGAATCTTTCAATTAATTAGGTTTCATGGAGATATGAGTGTTAGGGGATGTTTTCAGTCCTCCTCTAAAAATGAATATTAAAAAAAAAGTCATTTTTCTTTTAGTTTGATATTGGTTCTCTCATGGTGGTTTGTCACAGTTCTTAAAACTGATATTGAAGGTTACAAAATTGAAAGTCAAACTGTAATAAATGAAAATACATTTCAAGCTATCTGCTTGTGTTGACATCCAAACAGCAAAGACTAAGAGGCAAGCAGTCCAGCTGTGCAGAAAGTAGCTTAATATTACGTTTTCCATCCCTATTGTGATCTGGATTTCCGACAAAATATAAAATAAAATCTATTTAAAACAGGTTATGCATCCAGCTGTGTTTGATGGCACCACATGAGTGTGTGGAGTGATAAATCCATGGTGCTTGTGTTCCATTAGGAAGATGTATGTTGTATGAATATGTATGCTGCAGAGTGCCAGTGTTAAGGTGTGCACTGAGGTGTACTGTGGTGAAGACAGACTGATGGAGTGCTGCTTGATTGATGCAGTGCTTAATCTTTGTGGCTGATCAGGGCTGGGAATCAAATGTGAAGCACCTGCCGTGATACATGAGTGTCACAAAAAGCCTGACAGATGCACTGACAGTAGAGTAGAACACAACACACTGTAGGTCTCATGTTAATAGAAAATATCTACCTCTAAAAAGTGAACTGTACGTCTCTGAATGTGAGTGTGTTTTTCATGCATTTGTGTGCAGCTGTACGTCTTCTCTCTGTCAAGCACCTGTCACATCTAACAGAGGATTGGCCTATTATGTATTATATATAGTAATCCTATCAATCAACCCTCATGTTTCCTTGTATGTCTCTTATCTCACAGCCTTTGTTCTGCCTTTGTTTTCGTGTTATCGTCCATTATACTGTTTGTCCCTGCAGCTACTGCATACTGGGCTCAGTTTAGTGTCTTTCTTACTGTAGCTGACAATGATTTTTTTTTGCTTTTAAGCTCCATATGGTTTCCCCTCTCTGTTTCCATACGCTGTAGCAACCTCATTTTGTTGCCCTTTGTTATTTTTCATCCACTTTCATGTTTATTTTTAAGTTGTCTGTAAAATAATACCGTATAAGCCAAGGAGTGCAGGACCAGGGCTGTCACGGTTATGAAATGTTACTCGGCAGATAATTATCAAACAAATTATCATAAATTCAAGCCTTTTTCTGCTTGTTTACTCCGCTATTATTTTCATAAAATGGATATGGAACATAGTCATAATTACATGTCTCTTCTCCTTTCTTAGCAAATAAGGTCATTTATCTGAGCTCAAACTAAAATGCGCTCCCAGTGATGCTGTGGTGTTTTGTTTTATTTGTACCACCAATGCTCAATGATACTTATATAAAACACAAATCATACAAAAGCAATACAAATATTGCTCTTAAAAACAATAAAACACCACAACCAGTGAAAGAAAACATGGACATTTAACCTGTTCCAAGCATAACCTGAACCTCTGAGACAGTAAATGATTCCACTTTATATCAAGCATACTATTTAAAACCCTCTTTTCAATTTCAGCATTTGTAAATTAAGTAATATTTGAAGAGACATTTGAAATTTGCTGAAAACTGCTTTTTATCTTGTGATCACCAATGACAGGTTCCAAATGTTATCATATATTAAACAATGGCATATGTTTGATTTAAATTTGACTGAATGGATATAAAGTCAGTCAGAGAAAATGTAAATGTTTCAATCCTCTACCGTTATATGAATATTAAAATCTGGTTCCTCTCGATAGTTTTAAGGTTTGCTCATTGGATGTTTGATGGTATTTTATACAGTAACATACAGCCTGAGTTGAAATTGGGTCTGTGTACTTACAGGGAGTTTTGAACTCTTCATTTTGTCCAAATCTTTTGTCAAACTTCATATTTTTCATTTTATATAATGTTTCTTTCAATGCACTAATTTTTTCCACATGTATAAAAATAATAAAAACTGAAAAAGAAGAAGAAGAAGGCTGGTTATTGAGTAACTTATGTCTATATGAAAATTCTAAAATTCATTCTAATACTCATATCCTCTCACACTAACATTGCACAATTCTTCCAAATATGATAAAATATAGTGAATCTAACAGGTATGATGGAAACAGCATAATCTATCTGGATAATTCGGAATTAGGCTTTTTTTTCAAATGGAGTACTATAAGATGTGGGATAAATATGGTTTTATGAGGATTCTTTGAACATGTATACAGCACATTCAAAAATAATCTAATTTAGGTGCTTTGCTGCAAATTGTGATGCACAGCTCCTGTCTACACTCAGCTTTAATAAGGACAAATTTCTTTGGTAAAGATGGATGCTCCAAATAAAACCTCACATTTCTGGCTGAAAGCAGAAAGACTTTCAAATGCTATGACAGAGGATATCAACAGGTTTATGGGTATGAGCAAATATCAAACATCTGACCTTTTCTAGACAGTGTTTGAAGGAGAAAAGAGGGAAGATGAGTTCACACTGTGGAACATCTGCTAACTGTCGGAGACTTTGAAAAAGTGTTATTTTTTAATGGGATGTATGTTAACCAGCTTATTAGGATTTTTGTCTTTTTCAGAATAAGGGCAAACACATGAATACGCTGTGCATGTAAACACAGTCATTAAGAGGGCACCAGTTACAACTCAAATAGTGTAAAACACTGCGGAAAACAATGAAAGCTCCATCCAGGTCATTTCAGTGTCAGCGCAAATAACCTGATTGGTTCATTATGTAAGAACTTTGAAAGGCCTATCTTGGAAACTAATTACCACCTTCCTTGGTAAAAACATTTAAAGCCAAACAAGTTGCAGTTTGTGTGTCTCATATGTAGAGATGGGAATCCCAGTAGCTCAGTTCCTTGGAATCGTTTGCCTGCCTGCTTAGCGATTCTGGTTTCGTTGTACATGCGTGGTGACTGGACTAGCACCGATTACAACTTTTTGGGCCAATTCTGATTTCCAATTTGCAGGGTGCTTGGATGGCCAATACTGATTTGGGTTGATTTGGATCTCTTTCTATCCCAAACATTACACACGAGACACTGAAATGTAGCTTTCCCATTAGAACATTTATTTTAAAAACAGATGAAAAGTGTGCAAAAAGGTGCCAGGTTTTCTGTATGAACACACGCAATGATTGAAAGGTCTAGTTTCTAGGGAGTCCCATATCGTACCGGCAGCTGAAAATGATCATATTTGAAGGAAAATTATTTTACACACCCAATTTTCAAAGGTAGGGAGAGAGCAAATGAGGTGCGCATCAGCAGGAACCACAGAGGAATGAGTAAAACGTCTTAAGTTTTACTTTCACTTTCACTTTGTACAGTTGTATGGTGTGGGGACCCCCCTGAACCGGGCCTGGCATCATCTGTTGTTATTATTTGCACATACTGTATATGTCATATTTTCTGTGCAGAGATGGAAATATAAAAAATAGTGGATGCAAACAAACTTGTTTGTACTCTTTTATTCCCTCACCCAATGACAATCGATAATAGAATCGATAAGGAATCGGATCGATAAACAAAATCGATAATAGAATCTGAATCGTTAAATTCGTATCAATTCTCATCCCTACTCATATGTGTGTCTAATGCAGTTCTTATTACAGCCTCCATCTATTCCCTCTAAACATGCCATGTGCAGTTAAAGCACTATCACATTGACATATACAAATCTAAAAATGTTGATAAGAAATGTCATTTTGGTTTGGTTCATTTAGATGTTCTGTATCAACGATTTGCAGAAACACACAGTGGTAATATTTTATCTTTAGAAACATTTCTATTCATTTTATTCTATTCTTGGGTTGTAAACACATCATCTGAAGTTGAGGTTGGTTTGGTGGTATTTTTAACTAATGCATGTTTTATTTTATAAATAACTGATGTGAATAGATGTGGGTTTGCCCTCTGTGACATTATTTATTAGATGTGTGTATGTGCAGGAACATGCTGCATGTGTTTATCTGGTGTGCTCGCATGCATGCATTAAGTCTGTATAATATGATTATGGTATCTGCCTGTACTCTGGGTCTTTCCAAACCACTGAGAAACAGACAGTCTAATCTTGTTGGTTGCTAGGAACTGGGCAAGCTGGGGAATGGATGAGGCAGACAATTTAGTATTCCCATCAAATAGCTTACCACATTGAGCTGGACTTGATCTAATATAAAGGAAGCGAATAAATGGGTGGTTGTGGTAGAGGGATATGCATTTGGCTGGAAACAATCATATAAGAAAATGTACCGTGACTGCATGTGGTCATTGTAACAGCGAATGATTTAAGGCAAGCAGAGGTCAAGAGCTGCATTAAAATGAACAAAAGTATGGGTTTGTCCCTGAGAGCAGCATGGCATTCATTCATTTTTATGGGTATTTACTGATTTCCATAAATATTTGCATGAAGAGTTCTGTGCAAAAACAAAACTCTGTCCTTTATATCATTTGCCATGTAAAATTAGGGTTTTAACAAGTGTTTAAACTGACTTTTATTATCTCCCTACAGTAAAATAACATTCGCAAAGCTGACTGTTAAGTAGCTTATGAACAGTGAAGGGAGAAATATCCAGATCCTTTCCCTCAAGGCAAAGTATGTATTTGGCATTTTCCTTAAAAAAAAGTCATATACTGTATAATAATAATAATCCTCTTTAATCATTATTGACCTTCTGCCAATAGTTTTACCTGTACAAAACCCTGCCTTGTACCTGTATTCTGTATTTACCTCTCTTTTGTTGTGTTTGGTATGTTTTTGGGTGTCGACTTTCAGGTATTTAATTTGTACCGTCAGCAAATAATGGCACTGCACGATATACATGGGCATAACAATCTAAAAATGATTTTGTCCTCGTTCAAAGTCCACACATAAAGAGCTTTCAGCCTATCACCTCTAACAGACCTGTCACAGACCCTCACAGTAGAATATTGTAGGACACTATTGTGGGATTTTTATTAAGGTAGGACTGTGTTTGATAGCGTTATGACATAAACACTCACACAGACTGTATTCTGCTGAAGCACTGTGTTCCTGAGTCCATGAAACACATCCACTTGTCATTTTACCACTTTATATGTGATGTTAAAGAGCAAAAGACATGGATGAAGTTGATAAGTAAAGTTACAAGTCTTAATTGATGCCATAAAAAAAAAGAAAAAGTAACGATGGTCAGCATGTTAGTTAGTTCCCACTGCATCTGCCAAACTGATCTATTGATGACCCTGATCTAGAATAAACGTATGTATAGTTATGCAAAGAGATGTTTAGTTTGTTACACCTTTATTCATGCTGTTCAGTTCAAAGAAAGTAATAAAAGTAGCAACTAATATCAACACATAACTGAACACACAGTTAAGTGATGCACTGCTGAAAATCGAACCAGGATTTTAACATGTATTTAAGATGCTTACACTTGTGAGCTACTGCGGATAAATCTCTGCCTATAAAAACTACACTGATCACAATGTTTCATTTACATAAATGCTTTTACTCCCTTCTGAAACCTAACATTGTTTTAGAAAAAAGTTGTAAAATGTAATGTACATTGTGAACGTTGTAGTAAATGAGCTAACAGTCTTTGGGTTAACTGATGTTTAGATACTGACACTACTTTTCATGACAGAGGTTCTCAGTAACATGACCACACAAACATTGATCTAACATGACGTATACACTCCACACAACACACATCTATCACATCGATCAATTTAACATCAGTCTCAAGCCGCAAATACCACTGATATACATTTTTTGTTTTTTGGGGTTTTTTTTTTAGAAGTGATCCTTCTCAGATTTTAAATGTGCTAATTGTTATATACTTTAATCAGATGAATAGGAAAACAAAGGCCAAACGTGCTGGTTAGCTGATGTTTTAGAACACGTTATTACACATATACAGTGATTCGAAACACATTTATGCAATAGCTTAACATGTATAAATATTCGACAAAGGAGAACCTGCAAAGTGAATGTATTGTAATGTGCAGACAGTTTTTCGAAGTAGATCTGGAAGCTCTGAGAAGGTCCTTTTGAGTAAAACCCATTCTCTCATTAAATTTTCCATTTTGAACCCAGACTGTATCTTGGAAACTACAACCAACCAGCATTTTTGACTTAATTTTTCATTATCAGAAGCTAACACTTAGTAAAATTTCACTACACAGCAAAAATTTTAATCTTACCAAGTGTATTTTTCTCATTTCTTCTCAAGATATCTCATCACACTTAACATAAGACATAATCACCTAAAGAGTAACTTTTCAGTGAGATATAAGGACTTATTTTTAGACAGTAGATCTTGAAAATCTTATTTCAAGAAAACTTCCCAAGATAATTTTCACTTGTTCCATTGCAAGGTTTTCTTTGCTTGAGTTAAGCAAAAAAAAATAAATAAATCTTGAATTGAGCAAAAAATGTGCCACTGAAAAGTTACTCTTTAGGTGTTTATGTCTTATTTTAAGTGTGATGAAACATTTTGACATTTTGACTAGAAATGACAAAAATACACGTGGTTAGATTTAGATTTTTTTCCAGTGTACTTGTATTATGGAGGCATTTTACTCGTAGACCAGTGTACTTAGATCACACCTAAAAGAATTTAACATAAATATGTGACAAACTTTGTACATGTGGATCCATATATATGTAGCATTCATTGCAGTTTTTAATCACTGAAATATTTAATTATCTGCCTGAGCTGCACATACGGATATAAATATCTACCTATGGAGGAGAATCTGCTTCTAACAAGGCTACTGGATGAAAGTATAGAGAACAGTTCTATATATTTTTCATCTGGATGGATCATTTAATTATGTATGGTTAGTTGGCTAATTATCCCTTAATGATGGCTCGCTTCTTTCACCTGCTGTGGTGTTAGTGACAGCAGAAGTATTCTGGTTAGTTTAACTCAATATCCAATTACAAATCTAGTCTAAACATGTATACCATGTCAGGTCAACACTTTGTATAGTTTTAATGAATATATTGAGTCTATTGATGACCTGTAGCAAAGGATGAGGGACTGGTGTAATTTGAACACAGCATTAGGAGAATTAATGCATAAGAATAAATACATTTTTATTTGTTTGAGCTTCTTCCTCAGGTGAGATTCTGCAGAAGTCTAACCCAGACTTGTTTCCTTGTCATATAGTGCATCTGAATAAACAACAAACATGCATCATTTGCGCTAAATAAACCTTGTAAAAAACTATCAGCAGTGGAAGAAAGCTTTGTTTTGATGTAACGTGAAACCTATGAATTACTCGCTCTTCCTCAGTTGTTTAGACACAGCAAAAAATACATGTACCGTACATACCTGCCTGTCAGTGCACAGTTCAACCAGTAAAAGAACACTGTAGAATACTCAACTACTCATTAGGTAAAAGTATGTAAATGTGACCACCAAAATGTGCATAAAGTAAGGCAGTGAAATAACTATTATTGTGCAGTAAAGTCTTCCCGTCAGTGTTTTTCTATTATATGTGAAATGTTCAGATTTATTTTACTGCTACAGTGTGTATGTTGCATTTACATGTACAGAGTCGAGCTCATTTTAACTACTATGCAAACTGTTGGTAGTTTAATCACCACCAGTGTATCATATTCTAAAAGATAATATGACATTTGAAGCATAACATGGAACCATGTATCTCTAAAATGTCAACTGTTAATGATCTCACTCTTTTTTTATATTCCATGAACTGTTTTGACTGCTTTTTTTTTTGTCACAAAACTCCCTTTGTCATTACGTGGTATTTAAATACTAAATTTACATCAATCATATAAC
This sequence comes from Ostorhinchus cyanosoma, assembly GCA_029814465.1. Taxonomy (NCBI): domain Eukaryota; kingdom Metazoa; phylum Chordata; class Actinopteri; order Kurtiformes; family Apogonidae; genus Ostorhinchus; species Ostorhinchus cyanosoma. The sequence goes on along the minus strand of JAPTYQ010000007.1, from coordinate 9,968,958 downwards.
CTGCATATTCTGATTTATTATAGTGCAGACCAAATCCACATAACTAATGCATACTTGTTTAGTTGTTTCAGGTTCTAGGATAAATTTTCCCCTTAAAAGGTTATAATTTGGGGTAAATGTATATTTTAGTTCAGAAAAAACTACTCTTCAACTCCAATGGTCACAGCCTAAATTTATTTGATTAAAAAAACTCCATGCAGAAGCTAATTAGCTAAAACCATTATTTCCATCGTGTATTCAGGTCAAAATATGAACTATGGATTTTTTTTTAGTTAGGGCATCTGAAATCAAACAAACCTCACTGATACACAAAAACCATCTGCACCGATAATTATCGGTCTGATATTTAAAAAATTACGTCTTTCAGATAATTTTGTTAATTTAAGTTTTCACCAATAAATAGAGCCCATAATAATAATCTAAATTGCTTAGATTTCACACATTTCTTTAGTACACAGTGCACATTGTTGCCTGGCCAACCACCACAAAAGCCACGAAGAAGAAGAGGTCTGGATCAGTCCACTGTGAGTAAAAGGGTTTTCAGTTACTTACTCTCTGTTGCAGCTGCAAGCTCAAGAGGAAGTTCAAGCAGTTGTTGCTGCTGTTTTGGTCTGGCAGTAGCAGAAGAAGGATATTCTAAAATACTTAACGCAAAAAAAGCTTAACATAGCTTAATTCCTGAGAACAGTGATCAATCATTACCAAAGTTTGTGTGAACATCTCTAGTCACACCCACTTTCACCTCTGCAAAAATCACGACAACCCCAATTTTATTGATGCTGTCCATGTTAAGCCTTTTCCTCTCCATAGGCGCACAATATAGAGAAAAAGGTGAATGTAACTTAATGTCCGAAAACAGCAGTTGATCATCACCAAATTATGTATTTGTACATATATAGTAAGTAACAGAAAACCCTTGGTCTATTGTCCAGTTCAAGCAGCTATAGGCTTTGGGTTCTGTAGAGGCCTTTATTTGACTATTAAGTGAGTTTTACCTCTGACTTGAAATAACAAGAAAATAATTTGAAGAATGGGAGATATTGTTGTTTGTTATCGGTATCGGTTACAAGAAGCAGGGAGTTATCAGATATCAGTATTGGTTGTAAAAAACAATTATAGTGCATCTCTAGTTAATATGACTTTAAGGTCACGGAGGAGACATTGACGTTTCTGTCCACTTGACTGATTTCCTCCGTGGAAGAAAATCAGTTATTCTTACATGACTTCTTTACAGAAAAACACAAACACAGGTTCCAAATTTTAAGTACATGGAAGTACGTAAATTTTGCAGACCTTCAGGTTCAGACTCAGTCTTTCCTGCTCTTATTCAACTGCCTCCTACTCAACACTCTCACAATTTGGGGTTTTACACAAAGCATGAGTTTCCTTCTGCCTAGCTGGAGGTCTACAAAGTATAGGTCTCTTGATGTTTGTTCGTCTATTAGATATTCTCCAGCTACTGCAAACATTTCTTTGCCAAACATTTCCTCTCCCTTCACCTCCCTGTATATACATGAATCTCTCCGGTGAGCTCACTCTCACAAGCTTATATTTTAGATTAGATTTCCTTCCACCACTTTCACTTCATGCGCAAACTTTTTTCTTGCCTTAAAACACAGTACACTTGCACAGTCTTTCCACTGTTATGAATGAGAAAACTAAATTAATACCCTGACCTGTTGTAACATTTGTGTGATTCATACCCAGAGTGAAGTCTTTGCATAGACATAATCCTTCACATTTGATTTGCTGAAGGAGACAAGAGAAGTTAACGCAAAATATTTCAGAGTTAAAGTCATGGATACTTTACAAGGAGACCAAATGGCTTTCTCCTGACATTATCAATGAAATGATGGCCCATAATTCACTGTGAAGAGTGACTGCTAAGATAAAAGGTGGCAATTTCTTCAGCATCATTACAGATGAAACAGCTGACACTACAGTTGGGGAGCAGCTGTCTGTGTGTTTTCATTTTTTAGGATAGACAGACAAACAGACAGATAGATAGATAGGAATATACAGAACAGAACAGTCCCACCACGGCAACAATTCTGACTCTAGATGCACCTCACAGACCTCTGAAAGATGCTTTTCTTTTATATCTGACACTCAAAAAAGGCAGAAATCAATTCTCTAACTGGCCCCTGGATGTGGATAGTGTCAGTCTCCAGGCCTATGAACAAACAAAAAGGCCGACATGCCTTGGATATCTGCTGTTTGGGATACATTGTTAGTGTAGAAGTGCATGCTGTTGTCCAGAATACACCAGCATCTTGGAACTTCCCAGTGCTCACTTATGACGTGGTAACAGTTTGCTTAGTTAAAGGCATTTCAGCATCAAAAAACACAGGCGACCTCTGTGCCCAGCATGATGGTTTACAAATACAGACTCTACCGCTTTAAGATGTCTGCTGTTTGCTGATGGACCTATCACTGCTCAACAGAAGGAATACAGGAGGAAAAGCCAATGATCTCCTAGTGCAACTGCAGAGATTTGACACTTTTTCACACTGAAACAGATGCTGCTGAAATTTCTCTGTTACAACAAAACTGTCAATATGTCACCAGCTCGCAGGGAGGAAATAAAACATCATCATGAGGAAGGTTTTGATGACTTTTGGAGGACCACAACCATAGCAGCAAAGGCCCTTATCTTGGAGGACCCAGCTGAGCCCAGGCAGAAAAAGAATGGAACGGCTTCTGATGCCTCCCAGTTCCAAAACACACAGTGGTGAATCCAAATAAACTCCCTCTGGTAGAGTTTTCTGTAGTCCGTCTCAACCTCTAGACCAAGGTTTAACGCTAAAAAGTCGCTACCGACCAAGAACATCTACTGAACTAAAATGTTTAATAACTTTTTAACCAATAATCCGATCAATGCGTTGAAATAGTTCCGACAAAATGCAGCTTCCAAAGCTTTTCAGTGGCATCGGATATGACCCATTTGAATTTTCAGCAGCTCTGCCGTCAACGTGGAAACACTGTCAGTGAATCATCAATAAATTACATGTTGTTTGACAAAATGATGGCGGTTGTATTAGATCCTGATTTTTACATTCAGTTAGTGATATATTTTATTGTTAAAGTCACTTCACCTTCAGTTTTAGTTTGTTTTGATATACCCTTACTTTGCTTTTATGAACATCTTTATGATCAGTAAGTAAAATACTGGATCTACACTCAAAAATGTAAAGCACAGAAGATAGTATTGTGATTATTGATGATAAATCACTTATGAAAGGTTAAATAGGGAGAACAATTCATTTGGAAATCCCCACAAAAGGAGTCCTAGGTCTTAATGATGATAGAGAATTCAGTTGTTTTACAAAGAGATAAAATAATGCCTCTGAAGAGTACGATATTAATGACATTAATAACAAGTGTTGTGACTATATTTATTATAAAGTATATACAGTATTATGATATTGTGTTATATGATTACCTCCAATTACTTGTTATTATAGAGTTGCACCTCTATTGTGTTGGTTTATAGCCCTGATGGATGAAATATGTTGGCTTTTTTTTGTTTGTTTTTTACTTTTCAACCATGTCTATAAAGCTATTTTTTTGTATTTATTCCCTTCTGTTGAACATTTTTTTTCACTGGGGTGCAAGGATTCTTGTGAGCACCCTATATTTACCTCCTCTATGACATGTTAAAAATATCAATAAGCCACCTTTGTCTATTTAAACTTGTTAATAAATTGAATTGATATTAGAGATTAGAATTGTGATGGCTATTAATAGCACTTTCAGTCATTTTCAGTATTTTTTTTAATAAGCTTGAGGTAGCAGGGTGAGTCTCTAGAGTGTTAATGGAAACATCCTGCGCCTTTTATTTGGAAATAAGTGGAAAAATTCTGTGTAGACCACAACAGAGCCAACTCATGCCTTAAAACTGCCCCCATAAGTAAATTAATGTGACATGGCCTCCATCTTTATATACAGCCTATGGCCCATTTAATCCCATTTAGCCCTGGCTCTCAGTGCCTTCCAGTCCACTGAGGAGGGAACTCGAAGGATAAAGTAAGATCTACTGAATTTAGTGTCCAAAAGGCAAAAGGACAGAATGCATTAATACTTACACTGCTAATGCACATTAACATAAATGGAGAGAACAAATGAAACAAAGAGATGGCCTGAATTTTACCATTATTTTCATGATTAGTACTGTATTATTCTTATGAGAATAGAGTGGGCGATCTTACAGTCTTAGATTCATTTTAATTTGGCATATGATCTGTTTTCAAGAGATTCTGTTATTAAAAATTAAGTAACTTCATTATTAAAATGTTCTACTCCCACTAAAAATTCAGTTAAATGGCTCGTTTATCAGTGTAATTATGGTGTTTTACAGTGTTGCACCAACTTATGGCAAAGAAACTTTGCTAGTACAGGTCACAGAGATAGTGAGTTTATTTCAGTCCATTTATAGAGATACTTAATCATCTTTCACACTAAAGTGTTTGTGTTCAGCTTCTGAACTCAGTTTGACTTACACAGATGCTTTAGAGTTATGTGCATGAAAGTATGCATTCAGTTTTGCTTCATCTAGCTATTGTCAAAATACTGTATTAAAGTTGATGCAAAAATAGAGTTAATTCAAGCAAAAAAAAATCTGCCAACAGAAGAGGCTACCCCTGTCACATGGATGTGGTTTGGATATGAAAAGTCTGATCAGAAAATTATGCCACAAAAAATGTAATGTGATGTAAGTAACATGACTGTTTTCTATAAACTCTTTCACTGAATTGCAACAAAAGGGTTGTATCCTATGTTTCATTATCTGGATGAAATGTGAGATTTTGGTCGTATCACACATTTCTACTTGTAATATTTACTATTTAAAGAGAGATGTCTTGTTCACACTAAGTGCATTGTGTTATTGTTGTTTGTGAAGGTAAAGCATATTCTCATATTCTGTCCAAAAACCTATAAATGCATTCCCTATAAATCCTTAAGGACCTTATCTACATGACATCTTGCAATAAAACTCATCCAATTTACATAAAATGGAGTCAGCCACTTCCTGTCAACATGTCAGCATGAGCACCAGCTGCAGGCTAGTAACCACATCACCTTGTTTTAATAGCTACTAGCAAGCAGGCATCAAAAACAACACTTTTGTTATAATTAGTCAAGACGCCTTAACCAGCTGTGAGCATCTGACATGGTGTACGTAGCAAAAGAAAACTTCCCAAATGGCTTTAGGGAGGATATGATGCAAAGATAATTGAAACAAAGGGATTTGTGGGCTTGAGTTTAACGCCTAAAAAGGTTTATATGGAATGACTCCTGATTGTAAAGAGTATGAGTTAACATTCATAGCATTGTGTTGAAACCAGCAGCAGTGGAACCTTCACTGGAAGACGTTATAAAGCAGAGACTTATGAATGAATGAAGATATAAAGTGTATCAGCCCTGCAGTTGTAACAACACATGCATTCACATGTCAGTGTGTTGAGCCTGCAGCCAATCGGCCAGCCGTCAAACGGATTAAAGATGTGCGCAGTGATAGGATTTGGTCACACAGAGAATTAAAGGGCCTGTTCATTTCTCCTGATGCTGGAATAAAATTGCTTCCAGATCGATAACCTGCTGTCAGACATGACTTGAGTGATCTTGCTTTCATCCCTGGGTTGAATACCAAAACATCTCGTGGTACATCAGGCTGCCCTGCCTATGCCTTTTCTCACAAATGGAGACAAATTTAGAGAAGGCTGATAAACTATGTAGACAGTATCATCCTTGTGTGACCTTTAATGCAGTCATCTGATATGCACAGACTAATGACCTCTACAGATGAAGGACAAATGAACTGCTTTTATGAAGTATTAACACTGAGAGGTTTGACTGAGTATTACTTTTAATTCCTTAATAACTGTCTTAAAAAAGGAAGAAAAAAAAACTTTAGGGATTTACATTCAGGAGGCTTCTTGTGGGCGTGTCCTTTCTCTCATTTGTAACTGACAGGAAGGAGGGGCACTGAGACAGAAAGTAAACACATTTGTATTGCTGATGATCTGACAACTCAAGGACACCCAGCATTCTGTTAGCACTGTTTAAAGCCCTATTTGGATGGGATTAGAATAATCTGTTTTTTTACACATTTACTGACATTATTCCATGGTTCCAGTGGAGAAGGGCAGGTTCACCAGTTACAGATAACTGATGAAAGGCAGAAAAATGTTCCTTACTGTAGCTGTCAAGCATGTCATTCATCTTGTCATCTTTTGAGATGTTGCTTTTCTGAACAATTTCAGCTTGCTCTTTCAGTGAATATTCTTGTTGTATTGTGACATGAGCCTCCTGAATTTACACCCAAAACCTTAATACAGTACCCTGCAAAAGTCTTAAACCACCTCTAGGTTTGTTGTTTTTACAAGGTTGAAGTGTGAATACATATTTATTTCTCATTATCTTTTCTTCAGAGACAACAAGAAAATTCAGGGAGTATGTGCACAGCCTTAAAAGACACACAGAAACAGAACTAAATGTGTTTTAAAGGTTAAAGGTATGGGGTCACTGTGATCCTCGACCCCATTACAAGAAACCACAACAATTAGAAACACGTGTTCAATGCCTGGTGTAAAACATTGGAAAATTGGGCAGCTGTGGCTCAGTTGGTACAGGGGATCGTCCAATGTCCTAAGGGTTGGCAGTTTGAATCCTGGCTCCGACTTTCCACGTCAAAGTGTACTTGGGTAAGACACTGAACCCTACATTGCAGGGCCCTGATGTATGAGTGTGTGCATGAATGTGAGGCTTTGTAAGGTGCTTTGGGGACCATGGAGATGTAGAAAATGCTCTATATAAGTGCAGTCCATTTACAAAAATTAATTAAATAAATCTCATATTGTCTGAACAAGAGGGTTCAAGACATGTTAATTGCAAAACGAGGTCACACTAAATTCTTTGGTTCATAGAAACTATTTTTTTCCATATGTCCATATGTGTGGTTATTATAATTTTACTAAACCAACAAACCTAATGTGGGGCCTGTTGAACTTTAGACTTAATTAATACACAGAGGAAACAATATTGTTGCAAATCACATCAAATCACAGGGATGATGATTCACACGGGACTAATACTATCACAGGACCTATCTATTTGCTGAAATAGAGAATGTAACTTGCAGTAGAATTTTTACTTTACAAATTAAAGACATGGCTGATTCACAAGGTCAGAAGATCAGAGACGACCTCCACAATTATTAAAAACCCAGGGTCCGTAAGTAGTACTAATCCTGTGCTTAATATTATTATGTATGTAATTAATATTTACTGGTAAGTTGAAGGAAAATCAGAGTCTGACCTGTGTGATGCTCCTGATGTGAATTTGTAACATATAATATGAGGTGATAGCATGTGTTTGATAGATTTATACTTGTCTGTCATTACCGTTTCTAGAATGTATCCACTGCAGAGTTCCATTTTGTTGACTTTACAAAGGTGGTCATTTTGACTTGAGTTCTATGCTTCTGATATAGATAAATAACGTTCTATTATGAACAACATGAGCTAAATATTTTACGCAAGCCTAGAGTCATTACTGTGATGCTATCTGGTGGAAACTCAAGCCCTGTTTTTATGGGAGAAGATTCAACATTTGCTCACACATCACAACACAACACACAAACTGGGTGTGCTTCAGTAAATTGTGATTAGACTCCACAGTTTGCATTCATGCTCACTGATTCCAAGTTAAGTGTACTGCAGTATGATCAAATGTTTCCCCAAAAGACACTTAGAACTGAAAATTTATTTCAAAACCCAATCATTTGTTAAGATTCTATTTAAAGCACATTTCAAGCTTATTTAGATCCAATTAGTTGGGGCCAAATCGTGCCAAAGATTCCATGTTAAAGATCAACTTTTTTTTTTTTGGAACTAGTAAGAATTGTTTCATGAGCAGATGATCTTGTGCTGCGGAAAAAATGCAGGCTTTAAGCAAATTAAGACTAAAGTAGGCAGGAAGTATATTGAGTAATGATACTGTGTCAGCTTTTCTACGATGGCCTGATATATCTGCATACCATCAATAACTTTAATGCTGATTGTTAAACATCGTAGCCATTTGCAAAATGTCTAAGCAGCTTTCCATGGAGACAGCTGTCAGCAGGATCTTTACAACCACATATATTCACTTCAAGAAGAGCCGAGTGAGATAAAATGAGCAAAGAGTCAGAGCAGAGGACGTCGTAAACAGAACATGAACAAAGAGGAACATTCTTCACAAAATACAACACCCATTTAATTTTTTCACTTACTTTAGCACTGATTGATGAATAATAATATAAATTGCCAAGAGTATTCAATTGTTGTACATCCCACCATCGACAGAATCCTCATTGGTGAAGAAATTACTTTGGAAAGCCTTCAAGCTGCTACAGCCATGGATCAATTAAAACTGGCTTATTTAGCCAACACACTGTTGCTAGCATTGCATTTTTTGTCTAGATGCAAAAGTTTGGTTTGGGCTTGAGATGAGATCATTTCTTTCCTTGCAGGCAGCACATCAAAATATTTGGAGTTTTGATCATCTCTACAGACATGTACTAGCTGATCCTGAGCATGAAAAGCCATGTTTTATCATAGTGGCCACAAAAAGAACACTAGCTAACCATAATAACTGAGTGGATCTATTGCCGTTTATGAGCAAATATCCTGCAAGCCTCCAAAGGATTCATTGTAGCCGTGCCATCATGAGATTAAAACAAATTGGCTGTTCTTTGTGTAGCTTTGAAGAAACATTAAAAGATTGGATATAATGTCAAAATCCACTTGGCAATGAGTCCAAATGCCACATTTATGACATAAGGCTGCTATTTTTCATCGTTCTTTTAGTTCAGTTTGGTTTTGATTGTGTGGGCGCCTTATTTTCTGATTTAAAAGCATGTGTTGAGCCTGTGATAATCAGCATAATGAAGACTGGAATGCATTTTAATAACAAATAAAGCATAAAAGACTTTTTACTCCTCGAATTTAAGACATTGTGCAGAAAAAAAATCTACAGTACTAGGGAGAAAATACTGATTCACAGAAAGACATACAGTAAATATAGATGATGTAAACAATGACTCAATAAAAAATCTAAGCTCGAGTCATTTCAATCCCATCCCACATGTATCTGTTTTATTATTTCCTTACATAGTCTGTCTGATATACAGTGTAATCATAACTGCAGACAGTATATGATGCAATAATACAGACAGAGTAAATCAGCGAGACTGATACATTTGCTGAACAGTCTACATGACAACCTTTCATCTCATACACACTGACTAAACTCAAAAGCCCTTCACAACATTGTGGAGAAAAAAGAGCCAGACAAATAAACTCTATTCCAGCATGAAAAGGTTGAACGATTCCAACCTCCTGCGTTCCCAAGTTTGTAGAACTAACAGCCTCTAATTTCATACAAATCATTATGTGCCTTCTTGAAGAACTACAAGATTTTATCTTTTCACTGAAAAAAAGCAGTTCCCTTAGAAACTCCAAAAGCAAGCAGCGAAGAAAACTAACTGAAGAACAATTATCTTCTTGTATTTAACACAATGAAGAAAGAACATGCTGTGACTCTGTTTCATGTTTGTGGGCAATCCGTGGATTAGAGAACAGGTGAATACATTTACAAAAGGCTTTAAATGGTCTTTAATTTTTTCTCTTATTCTTCTGACCAGCTCGAGTGGCTTATTTATGCTTACAAAAAAGAGGTGGAATCAAGTGGGCTATTATTAGACCTGCTTTAATCCATGAGAAAATGTGGTTTTTACTTTCCAGATATGCACTTGCAAAGTGTGTAACATTTTTCTAGACAAACTCTAATAATATTAATCCTCCTTTCTCATCACTAGTGACCCTTTGTCCGTGTGTGGTGGTGTATTTACCTGCAGTGACCCTGCCCTTTATTTCTATTTTCTTCTTGCTCTGAAGGGCATTTCTGGATGTTGTCCTTCAGACAAAGACTTTCTACTTCCACCCAGTGTGTGTGGATAGAAGAATATATCTATGAAGCTCTTCCTACTAAATATACAGTCTGTTGTAAACCGTGGTCAAAGAGCAAGGACCTCAACTACAAAATGAAGTCAATGTTGATGCATTTTCAAGTGTAGTACCACTGACAGAGTGCCACTGACAGTCAGAGTGCTGCTTCAGAAAGTCCTGGGTCCCATAGATTTGCTTTGAACTTCTCTCTAAAAATATAAATCTATAATTTTGTATTTAACAAAATGAATAAGATGCTTTTTCCTGACAGATCCACTACAGTTGCAGTTAATGGGCTATGCCAACAATTACTGTGAAATATTTCACTGAGTCAAGATAGTGTTTAGCGTTAGATCACCCATGACTTGCAGATGGAGCCCAACCCTTTCCTTCTGATTGCCCCACCCATTTTGTCCAACTATGGTCACTTCTGGCACCAAAAGGGAATCATGGTGTCAGCCAAATCACAAACTACTGGCTTCAAATGCCAGGTCAGAAACCAGTGGGAGATGTCACGTTTCCTCTGTACACTAATTGAGAGCTGAAGTCCCACCCCTACCGCTGTGCCTCATGGGACTAAATATTAAATACTCATCTAGTTTTGTGCTGAATAGTTCAATGGACTCTATCTCTTAAAAAATCCTTGGAAGCAATGATTCTGATCCCATAGGGCACAATCAGAAGCGTCAGGACTTTGGCTTTCTATTACATACCATTTATTTCTGGGGCAAAGCAAACACATATAGACCAACCTTTCAGCCTCTAACAGGCCTGTCAACAACACACACACTGTGACAAAATCAGGAAGTGGGGTTTTATTTCTCTATTTCATAGGTATTTCTTGTTACATTGCTCACTCTCTCCTTCAGTTTATTACTCATTTAACCATCACAGAGTGTAGACGAGGCGGACATTGAACAGTTCCATTCACAAATACAAGCTATAAATGTTACACACTTTGCCTTGTCTTTTTCAAGGTATATTACCATTTCTCAAAGTAACAGAATACATGTGGTGCTAAATTTCCCAGTTAAATGGACTAAGAAGATGTGTATCTGTATTAAAAGTCAGGTTTAGGGTCTGGGCCAAAAACGGCATTATATTAAGCTTGAACTCATAAAGCAAGCTATAAATGACAAGTTATACATATAATATGACATAATGGTGAGTTTTGATGAAGTGGTATGTCCAAACACCACTCCATCCTGTCTAACACACTGACAGGTAAATAGTATTGCACCATCACTCCTCAAAGCTCTGAAAAGAAGCCATCAAACAGAACTGGTCTGCCTCTCAAGGCTGCTGTTATAAAATATGCAATCGGGCAATCAGACAGGTCACTGAGTTTACAAAAAATTCTCTTAAGGTGTCATCTCCGGGCAAAATTAAAGTGTATAAGCATCCTTGAGACTGATAGTTTGATTGGCTCGTGTCCATACAATGCTGGCTTCAGATAATTGAATAACCCTGGGTAACAGCGGCTCATTGGTGAGAAAAGTGTGTATGGAATGTGAAGCCATTGATTATTTCCTTAAAACTACAAATAGCATTACAATAGATGCAGTATTATGTGTTTTGAAGATTTTGATTCAGCTTCAGTCCTCTTTAGATCAAAACATATATTAGTGTACACATGTACTCATTTGGTTTATATATTTGCATTACTCATTTCACCTAAAAGGATGGAGCAGCTTGTGGCCGAAGGGTTGCTGGTTAGATTCCCCTGCCTAGCAGAGAAACTGTTAGCTCATGTGACCTTGAGCAAGGCATTTAATCACCTATTCGCCCCCCAGGCCCCTGACATGGTAGCCCACTGCTCCTATAGTGTGTGGTTTGTTCCTGCATGTTCAGCTAGTGATAGGTTAAAACCAAACAATCATTTACAGTAAAGATCCTGTTTATTTATTATTACTGACTGTTTTAAATTCAGGCTTAGAGTGAATCTCAGTAGTAGGATAGGTTATATAAAATAAAGACACTGGTTATTAACCTCAACGTTGTAGTTCTACTGAGCTGCTGCCAACATTATCTTGTTGATCATCTAAAATATTTCTCAGTTTGACGACAGGATGGTTTCAAGACAAAAATTTAATTAAGGTTATTCTGTTGATGCAAGAAAAAATTTCAGCCTGACCTTGTTGGTTTTGACAAAATGTATTATGATTTCTGAGTTAAAGCTGAAATTGACCTGCTGAATAACAAGGCTAAGCACCTTGATTTGTTTCCTCTTCTCCACCCTTCCTTAAGTATTCCACCCAAACAGATCTGAAATCAGCCACTGTATTTCTTGCTCAAGGCTGCAGTTATAAAACCAGAAACAGTTCCTTTTGTCTGCTTAGATTTTCTGTTAAAGCCACATTGCTGTGTCACATTCAAGACGACTTAAAGCACAGAAGTGCCCTTGTCTCAGATAGTTTGATTGGCTCTTGACCCGCTTTTTGCAGTCGATGATTGGACTTTGATTTGTCAATTCTGGAGCAATCTGAAAGGGGAATTTCTTTTCGTCTCCCTGGTTTGCATGCCAATGCTTTGCAGTTTGGCAATTCCCTGAGGAAAAGTGAAATGCTGCTCTCTTTGGCCTCCCTTCATGCACACCACCACTGTCTGTAACACTGCTTTCATCTGCAGAGAAACTGAAACCATGAGGAGAGAAGAACAGAAGCATTTGTCCCCCATTTCTTAAATCTTGATCAAGTCAGCTGCATGAAGAAAAGTGACTTTAATGGTGTAACAAACAAGCCTGAGATGAAAAAACATCAAACTTCATAATGTAACCAGCACAATATCTGCTGTTACTACAACCTGGAATTTGTGACTGCAGTCTTACATGTCTGACTGTGACTGTGATAACATGTTTGGAGGCCAGTAGATGGAGTCAAGATTGTGAGTAATGACTCATTTCACACAACAAAAGGAGTAAAGAAATTGTTTTTCTGTTAAGTCTCAAAGATACTTTTGGATCTGGATTTAAATGCTCTGTTCTTCCTGGTCTGCATTGTTTTGTGGAAGATGTTAGACTGTCCTCCGAATGATATTTTACCTTATTTACCAGAACAAACATCTACGGTTATCTGCAATTACAGCAAACTTATCGCTAATTAACCACTTTTTGTTTGTGCTTTTCAGTTTCATTCTTGTAAAATATTCCGCTTTTTTGCAGTTTCATTTGTTTGTAGTTTTTAAAAAATTACTCTGAAAATAATTTTTTCAAACTAAAATCCTAAAATGACAACATTACTTACTTGGTTGACTTTACAAACATGCCTGGCATGTTTCCAACAATGTTGAAAGTAAAACAAGCATTGACCCATTTGATTGCATTCCCTGTCAGTGACATCAGATCTACTCTAATGATAGTAAATTTAGCCATTTCTGACTATTTCATTCGGATGAAATGACACAATATGAATAAATGTCATGAAATGTAATATGAATTTAACTTAAATTTATTAACCCCTCTGTAAACATGATTTCTACCTGAATCCCACCAAACATCTGGGTGATACTAATCTGGTGGCTTATCACAGAATGTATTTTCTCTGTTTCATGGTTTAATGCATTTTTATGGCTTAATGATTTTAATGATTTCATTGTGGCTGAATCCCAATTCACCCCTTACCCCTACCCCTCCGTTTTGCGCGTTCACGTGAAGCGGTAGTGTTGTCCCAATTCTCAATTAGACGGAGGGGAAGGGCTAAGGGGTAGGGCTATATAGCCCTTGAAACGGAGA
>JAPTYQ010000007.1:9891880-9910778 GCA_029814465.1 Ostorhinchus cyanosoma | reverse complement strand
AAAGAAAGAAAGAAAGAAAGAAAGAAAGAAAGAAAGAAAGAAAGAAAGAAAGAAAGAAAGAAAGAAAGAAAGAGCAAAAAATGTATGCAATGTTTTATACCTGTAGAATACAACATGAGATCACACTAACAAAAAATGGCAGATGTAATAGAGGTGAATTCTTAAATACATTACTTAAAAGGGATTAGATATTACATTTTTAGGGTTTCTTGTCCCCATAGCTAGTTTTGAAAACTGGGGATCAGACCATCGAGGACCCTGCCCTTAAACCACATGACGGCGAGGATGATATTTTTCCTTATTGTAAGACATAAGGCATGAATTAGTCTTAGTCTGGCCTCTCTCCTATGATCAGCTGGCCTTGAGAGACCCTGACCAGTGGCATGTTGTTCAAGACAACATAGGTTTAAAGACATGTGGACAACCCTGAAACTCCCATATTAACATATTGGAAAAACAACCAACAAACCACTCTTCCTACAGGTTTACAGGTCTGCTTTCCCCCACCAGCAAATAAAACTGATCATGTATCTTGGATAAGACGCAAAGCATTTTCAAACCCCTGTAGAATAAGGAGGCAATTCTAGAAGGGGATCGGAGTACAGTTGGGAACGGTGTGGACTTGTACTGGACTTCTATGGGCATCTACTGATCCAATGTGGTGAATAGGGAGCACTGCTGAGTTGATCCATGTTCCTTTCTTCCTCTTTGGTCATGAGCTGTGGGTGACCGAGTGAACAAAATCACAGTTACAAGTGGCACAAATGTGTTTCCTCTTCAGGGTATCTGGGCTCTACTTTAGTGACAGCATGAGGAGCTCAGCCATCCGGAGGGAGGATGGCTGAAGAACTACTATCCTCCACATCCAGAGGAGCTGGCTGAAGAGTCTTATCTCAGCTGACATGGGCACCCCTCAGTGCTGGAGGAGATTGGATTATCTTCCCTGTGGTTCACCTGCTACAACATGTGCTAAGGTGTGACCTCACTGACCCAGGATCTGACCTGTGACCTTTCGCTCATTTCTTTCTTTCTTTCTCAAAATAATCCATCCTACAAAAGTATGGAAAGAACCCAAAAACCAATCTTAACATGCACAGTAGAGTTGTTACACAGTGTCATATGCATGTCCACACACAAGCAGCATGTTCAGATTATCCATAAATGTATCCTACTGCTATTCACTGTATAATTTTTACCCATTTCATCTGCACATTGTATAGTCAGGGCAAAACAGCACTTCGATCCTGGAAACTGAAGGATCATATACTGTGATAAAGGGGGGTTTGACAATCAACTATAAAACACCTTACAATCTGCAGAATTTACAGAGGGGATCAAGTGCTTTAAAAAGTCTGCCAACTTCAGAAGCTAAAAGCAGAGTAAAAACTTTCACAGAGGAGAAAATGTAATGGGCAACTAAAACATCAGTGACAGTGCTTTTTTTTTTACCCACCATTGTCATTAATCATGCAGAGAAGGACCACCACTAAATGTATATATAGGAAAATCGTGCATATGTTCCCTTTAAAGAAGTTACAAGTCAAACCCATAAAAAAAAAAAAACCCACAGTCCTCTGCTTTTGTATACTTCTTCTGATGCTTCCCTTTACAAACATCCCTTTTCCTTTGACGGCATCTCTTCCCCAGCTGACAACTACAAGCAAACAGTGCACTGTAGCTCAAGTCTTGTGCCGAGGAGACAGCAGTACTGCCAGAGCGAGGTATCTCAGGGGAGACCTGTGTGCATACATTACCAGCACTCTCCCTAAACCACCCTGCACTGGTCCTGTCAACACATACAGCTCCAAGGCTTATCTCGCAAAAACACAAGAGCCTGCTCTGTCATGTGGGTCACGAGTGGTGACGGCTGGTCCTGGTGGCCCGAGCAGGGATGTGGCCTCCCCATACCCACTACAAACAGGCACTAATTGATGTGGCAGAGATCCGGATGTCCAATTGGTTTTGATTAGCCCCTTTGCAGGGGAGCTGGGACACTTGGCGGGTGGTGCACTTTTCTGTTTCAATTAAAATCACGCCTGAGTCAGAATGAATCAGAAAATACTGCTGTTATGCAGATTAGCCAGCAGGTCCTTAGCAATGATCGCGATGTCCCAGTGTGATTTGGTTCACGAGGGAGTGTGTTGCCACCCTGTTCTTACCCCCCTCCACACCCCCACACACCCCAGAGGAAGCCGGCAGATACTGGATCAAGTCCCGCTGGAGCTTGAGGAACCAATTTGGGGCAGTGCTGTCTCTTTTAAAATCATAAACAACAGGAGGAGAGAGTCCCTTTCTCCATAATTTCACACAGGAACAAGAAAAAGGTTACAAATATAAGCCAGTTTTTGAAAGAGAATCAGACAAACTTGAACTGTTGCATCTTTTTCATTCACATTCTAGTGCCGCCAGGGAGGGAAAAATTACTTTACCTCAGCCTGTGACTCAGACGTATAAAGCCAGACTGATCAGATTATCCTGACAACAAGTGCGGTAAAACTATAGGCCTACTCACTTTCTTAAATGAAATAAAGTTCAACAGTTTAGCTGCAAATACATCATAGTGTGTCTTATCAGCTTATATATTGTATATTTCCATTTCATTAATCCTATTCCTTGTTCCCAAAACCTGTAAAACTGATATGATGGGTAGCTTTGATCAAACAGCATCTACTTATGCAAATGATTCAGGACTGCATAATACAACAGCATTTGGTCTCATCTTAAAAGGAAAACTAGTTTCTCAAGTCTTTACAGCTAACCTGCAAAAGATGTCCTTCAACATCTACGCATCTAAATAGTATTAAATGTGGCTAAGAAAACTACACTAGGCTATTCAACTGATAAAACAGAACACATTTACAGTATCAGTAAATCAATGGATCAATTTGTTAAGACACCATGGAAAATTGGAAAAGTTCACATGAATCCTAAAGGGCAATTTGATCTTACTTTAACACCTGGTCTTTTTTCCAGCAGTTTATTCAGGGGAAAAACAGAATCACGAACAACCCAAATATACAGAAATAATTAAAATCATATTAAGCAAGGAAAGAAAAAAAGTAAAAAGGGTAAGCACTAGGAAATGTCCAAGACTGTAATGGGGCTAAATCAGGAAAAAATGCAGATATTCAAAGACAACATTTGTAACGTTTTCCTTAGAAACTGTTCTATAGACTATTATGGTAATAATTACTCAAACTGTTGACCCTATGTCAGAATATGGTGGTTGAGACCCTGCTCTTTGCTTGTATTTTCCATTTTCTTCATACTTTGCTGTGTTCCAGTCATTTCTACCCAATTAGCATGCAAATGCAATGCAAATACAAAAACTTGAAAACTTGAAGACTCCGGTTACATAGCTCTCTCTTGTTTCTGCTCTTCTCCCTTATTGTAGAGGTCTGTCTGAGAGACTAAAAAAAAAAAAAAAACGCCTTTCAACCCATTGCCTCTAGCAACGTCATTGGTGACATGCATAGCAGAAAAAAGCAAGTGTGTGCTTTGTTTCTAAACTGCATCTAGAACACTTCTCTAGAAATTTCCGAAGGTGTGCATGTGTTTGTTATTTCATGATTGTATCACAGCGGTTATGTTCAAAAAACACATATATTTCATGTCATACTTCCTCCTCATTCAGTCTATCTCTCACACAACAACCACTCTCTCCCTCTCATTCAGTGCTGATGAGGGATGAAGCTTATTTACTGACAGGAAGTGAGAAGTGTTATAGTCAGTGTTGGGGGAGACTTAAACTACCTGTAGTTGAACCACATTTTGCTGTAACTTGCTGGTAGTTAAAGTACATTCATATTTTGTGCCGCATCAAGTAGTAGTAGTAGTAGTAGTAGTCCTTTTTGGATAATATTTTGTAGTTTAACTACTCATTTTGCAAACTACAATTTTGGGCAACAATACAAAATTAAGGGGTTTTTTAAATGTATTTTTTGTAATATAAATTGTATTTTCCCATTGAATGCAAGGCAGTCCGTTTTTCTTTCATTCTGAATTGCTTTGACGGCATAATCGTGTCATGACATGACAGCCACCGTTGCCTCCGATTGGTTTGCCCTGGCAGCACTCGAATGCTTCACAGATGTGCCATTATTACTAACATCGTGTGGTCATCATCACCATGGACAACCATCCTGCCAGCTCCACCCCCAATAGAGATGTGCAAACCCAATCATGACCATATTTTGTTTCATATACACCACATGTACATTCTCAATTTAACACTGAAAATAAAAAGTAGTTGCTAAAACTACTTTTTCTAGCCATTTACAAACCAAAGTTCTCCAGGGGTAGAAATGCTGAACTACTTGCAGTTTTACAAGCTATGTTTGCAAAGTAGCTTCCCCATCACTGGTTGTAGAGTACCTTAAAGCCAGTTGTGTTCATCAGAAGTCTTTCCCAGCTGACAGAGGACAAAGGCAGGGTACACCTTGTATCAGGTCATCACAAGGGTGACATACACAGTGCTTCTAAAGGGCAAGGAAGGAAATTTCACAGCTTAATTTCCAGGATACTATGTCATCGAATTCTGCCAAGGACTGTTCCAATAACTAGAATCCAGAGGATGCATCCTCTCAGACAATAGTCAAGGATGCTTATGAGTATCCTGCAATCCTCTGCACTATTATATACTACAACACCCACATTTCTATCCTTTTAAAAGTGCTTATTAGAAAAGGCAAGTCTACTCATATGTGTATTTACGATGTACATCTTTATCTGTTTAATAATAAGAACATTAAAAAAACTGTTTCACACGGAATTTAAAAATATCTACATTTGGGACAAATTTTACCTTCATTCATTCCATGTTGTAGTCAGTGCTTCATGATTATAAACTGACCTTGTACATTCATTTATTAGTGCTAGATTGTAATACTGTTCACTGTAAATGTGTATTAATTAGCTATATGTCAACTTCAGTTAGCAAGGTACGCCAACGAATAGGTATAGTCAGCTCATTTTTACCACCTTCATTTGTGTTTTCATTTCCATCTATTAATAACCATGTCAAATATATGTCAAAATGAACCATGAAATTGGGGGTGGGACCTTTTCAATGACACAACCTTCATGTTCATTAATCCATGGGTGGGCAACATGTTGTTCTAGAGAGCCAGTCTGATTTAACAAAGCCAAATAAGGGAAGGAAAGGCTGCATGTTTTTATTTATTTATAAAGTTTTCTCATCCGAAAGGTAACATCCCACTACATCATACAGTATAACATTATATAATTTCTAGTGCCAGAGGATCCTCAATCAAAATAATAATAAATCAAAGTAGTACAAAAAATCATGAAGTAGTGATCATCTACATATCCTGTTTAGAGGTGAGGTAATGTACTAAAGTTTCATTCTCATTACCTTTATTGACATAGATTTACATTATGTCAATGAAATAAATGCTATTGACTAGCAGCTAAATGAAATCATTACATTGCATAAATTAGATATTTCTTTTATATAAAACTGGCTTTTTTTAATGTTTCCACATTAAACTATTATGTCACATTATATCTTTAAGCCTTCACTTTACTTCTTGAAAGTAGGGTGAGAGTAGAGAATATTTTTTGTAGAAAGTTCTTACAAAAAAGTACAAGTAGAAACAAACTGCATCTTGTGGCTGAATTGTATTCTGGAGGCAACCTATAATAATATAAATTTTACTGTTCAACTTGAAAAATGATCAATCCAAATCTGAGATGGTTATTTTGACCAGCACTGCAGGGAGAATCTCAGCATGTCCATGTTGCCAAGACAAGGACAACAATGTTGTGATTCCAGACTCCTACAATGCTGCAGCAGGATTTTGTTTATACATCTCTTGTTTCTTCTTACAAACTCCCATGGTGGCAGCAGCAGCGGCAGCGGCAGCTTGGGATTATTTAGAACGTTGCATCAGACCCAAACAACCCCTTGTTTTCTTTTCTTACCTTTTAACTTAAGCGGCTGCATTCATTAGACACATCAACGTCATAGGTGCTGTTTGAGTCAGTCCACTAAAAACTCATTGTTTTTTGATTTTTTTTCTATTTCTGATCACCAGCTACCATAGTTACGTTGGTGCTCTTTCCCCATCTGACCTTCTGATGTTATTTATTTATTTAGAGGGAAGCAGAGCTGACACTGTAATCATACTGCATCACTGATGACTCCTCAGGTGATTGTAAAATGATTAAGATGATGCTCCAGCAGCTGTTTGTGTTTAATTGCCTTATTAGCAGGAAGGATGGAGAAAGAAAGGCTTAAAGTTTGCATAAATCTGCACTGTTACCAATCCTCCAGTGAGACTTTGAAAACAAGCATGAGGAAGAGAATGCATCAATGCACCAACAACCTGTTGCTCAGACATTCATCCATTTCTATTTATACCTTGTCTTGTTTAACACTGTTGACAAAATGTTATCTGAATATAGGGCTAATGTTACAACACAACTGTAAAAAAAAAAATTGATTGAAGAACTGAGGTAGTTCTTATTTCTTTTTTTCTGAAGCTGTTAGTTTGGCACTAGTTATTACTACCATACACAATATTACAAGTAGTCTATTTTATTACTATTTAATTTGGTTTTACATGAACATTTCCTACCGATTACAATGTCAAATAATGGTACTGTGGAAATTAAAAGGTTTAGTAAATTTGCATTGAGTAGGTTATGCATTATTTGTGATCCCATCAGAATCTTTTGCCAGAACCTGCTGAAATTGGCTGAATTATAAAAGATAGAAGTGGTACTAAATGAAAACCTGATTGGGAGCCAATATGTCTCACTCAGCTGAAACAAACACTCACTAAAAGAAATCCTATTCGTATTTTGTGGAGAAGAAAGCTTCAGGGAGAAGGTCAAACCTTCAAGCAACACCAGCCCAGTTTCCCACAAAGTTAAGAACCTCTGTGATGAGACTATATTTGAATAAATGCTGGACAGACAGTTGATCAGCATAAACTCCACCTGCCAACAATTAACAATAGCAGAACTGCATGTGTTGTAGGACAAGTTCAGCAACTCACTGAAATGGACAATCCTACTTTCACTTACTGATCCTTCAAACAATTTACAGACAAACACAGAGCACATCACACAGTACCATGCCTGTCTCTGTACAGAACAAGAATAAATAGTTTTCCATTCTAATGTTGTATAAACAAGTCAGTGTGAATTACATCAAGCACGTTGTTTAAAGTGCGTTGAGGCCTTTACGCCTCCGAGTCAGACATGTATCATACCACAAGGGCACTTCTGGGGTTTTTCGCTTTCAAAATAACAGGTGGTGCTAAAATGATCTGGACTTGGATGTGCATTGGACCAAAAAGTACAGCATGAGTCTGGTTGTTTCAATTCCACCAGTTATGCAGAAGACAGAAGCTGATGTTTCCTGAGTACTTGATGTCACAATCTGAATTAAAATGTGCAAAATAAAATTTGGATCGTATCCAAACATGGAGCTCCATAAATATCCAGAATACAAGATTAATTTCTCCTTAGGGTCTTCAAATCAACAAACCATAGACTCTCTGGGACCTCAACTAGTATTATCTTCAAACGGGACAAAAAAGGTTACATCAGCCAGCAGGGGTCAAAGGTTACATAGGACACATTACTGCATGCAAATGTAAACTAAAATCTATTCATGGTTTGACAAAACAGATTGTTTTTATGTTTACTTTTCACAACAAAGGCATGAGCGACATCTACTGATATTACTGCGTAAGAATTAAGTGCAACAAAAGCCATTCTGAACAAAAACTGGTGCAGATTAGTATATATGAGTATGTAGATTGATTATGATCTGTATATTTATACTCTGCTAATACCAGGCTGTGCCTACTGTATGCATTTTATATACACATAACCACACACACACACACACACACACACACACACACACACACAATATATAAACTTTTGAACTAAATAAGTCTTAAAAAAAAAAAAGAAAAGAAAACCCTGCTAACACAGGTAGTAGGTGTTAACGGTGACATCCAACACCAGAACCCAACACACACCTCTGGTAACAAAAATCTCGATGGATCTTATGAATTGTCAGGACTCAAACCGTGCCTCTGGAAATAAATTCCTGCACACCTCAAACAGGAAAAGCAAAGGATGAAGGTGAAAAGAGCAAACACCAGCAGAAAGTCCGGGTGTCATTGAACAGGCTATAGCTTTCACAGATCTGCTTTTCTTTCTACCTCTGCTTAAACGCTGCCCGGTCGAGGTCAGGGAGCAACATCTGCCAGGCCATAGACCTGCCTGTCCTGCTCTGTACCATCCCCCTCCCTCGGTCCGTCCCTCCTGTCCAGTTCGGGATTAGAGCTCGCCTAAGCCACCACCGCCCCACTCCGCCCCCTGCACGTCGCTGAGTGTGGATTAACTCTTAGGGAAGCCACACTGCTGTCACACATTAACCTGCAATCACCAGTCCCATGAGCAGAAACTGAATACAAAATCTCATGAGAGGGTTAGTATGAACACAGTGAAGCTTTTGCACCATTTTTTTAAAGTGGGGTTATTTTTCACCAGTCGAAACAGCTGGGCCAGGTCAGTGGAATGACAATGAGACGCTGGGGGTGGACTGGGGGCTGATGCTGACACCAAATGTTAGTAATCAAGGACATGGTTAAGAGATACTTGGTGATATGGCAGACCAGTTATGTCTGTAGAGGCATTTTGTCATCTATCTCTTAACAGGACCCCAACAGGAGCTGCACTACCTTCCCCAACAGCATCTCATTCTTTTTCCAGAGCCTGTTAGCCTATTTTTCACCCCCATGGCGAATTTTTCCTTTCTCTCTTCCCAACACAGGAGAAAGAGAGCAACATCCACATATACTCAACCCCTGACTGTATGTAATTATTTATAGAATATAGTTCATACCACAGGGCCATAGATTCCAACTTGAATGACCTTCCGTCAGGTAACAAATCAATGAGTGAGGCAGAGTACAGTGAAATACCGATAGCCTAAAAAAAAAAAAAAAACCTTTGAATCTGTACTGTATCTACATATTAACCTTCTAAACAGATGCCACCCAGTCTCATTTCATCAACAGGTTTCTACATTTAGAGTACAAATTAGAACAAATCTCAGCTGACTTTAACAAAAAGAGAACTTGGTAAAAGTAGTGAGAGGAGCTCCCAGTGGTACCTGAATATTTAAAAAAATAAATAAACAAAATACCTCACAAAAAGTTTAGAGAGAAAATGAACTAAAAATAAAATAAATCTGTGCCACAATTTGACAATTGTGAAAGCAGAGTTACTCAGTACACAGACAGAAAGACCTGTTCACTTCCAAGTGCAATGACTTTCATGCAACGTGATATCGTGACTCACGTAAATATACACACCACTTTTAATTGGCGCGTTATCTGTATGCATTATGCGCTTTCCGTATGTATGTTCACATCACATCAAATACCAACCACTGAGGGTTCAGGTTAAGGTCAGGGTTACAGTTACAGTTATGTGAAGAAATTGACATGTGATCAAATGGCATTGAATAACCCATGAAAAGATGTAAATTTAGTCTCAGATCAGTCTCTTTTGGTGACTTTTTTACTACCTCAAGAAAGAGACCATAAAACCAGTAGTAACCAAAAAAAAGCACTATATTACAGTAAACATTAACTGCAAACTGTGTGGACGCTGTCAGTTGAAATGATCAACTCCGAAGTACAATCCCAGCTCTTCGTCACACTTGCAGAAAAAAAGTGCTGAATGCTTTCTAATGACTGGTAGTGGAGCCAGAAGGCTTTGTCAGAGTGAATGTACTTGGAGAAGACAAATCAGCTCTATTATATACAGCCAAACAAAAATTTTCACTATCATGGGATATGAAATACCTTCAACGTAAACCATAAGAAAGAAGCAATCCGTCATTCTTCCCCAGATCAAATTCAATACATAAGGCATATTTAGACTTTGGATATCAGAGTTATGCAGATAAAAATAAGGAAAGATACTGATGAACATAAAAAGGCTGATCAAGCAGTCAAATCCTGAGAGTAACACTTTATGAATCACTTCTGTGTTTAAGGGAGGTTAAAAAAATGATTAAGGCAGGAGCAGCTTTTATTTCAGCCACAATTAATATCAACTCCCAGTCATCACTGCTGGTTGAATCCTCTATTTATCAAGATGTTGACAGGATGTTAAACCCTTGTTCCATTTCTGCAACTTGATTCGGCTCCAATAGATGTTGTAGATGTTATTCATTTTCATTATTATGCAGCCACTCAAACCTGCTAGATTAAAGGAATGACAATCAGCGGAGGCTTTCTCAAAGAAGCCCCCCCCCTTTTTTTTTTTGATGGAGACAGATATGGACACACATCTCTGTCCTTTGGAAACTACACACATACATAAACACTACAGTGGACTGTTGCACCACTAGTCAGAACAGGATGAGAGTGAGCTCTGCTGAGCACAAAGCTGCGACTAATATGAAGCTTCACCAAGAAGCCATGAATCATTCAGGCTGGTGAGTCTGATCGACAGTATAGACCGAACACCCTGTACACAGTGGGAATATGAAAAATGCACCTGCTGATGGACACATGCAATCATCTGCTCCAGTACAATCACACATATCATCCTTTTCCAAGAGCAGAGCAGAAAAGGGGGGGGTTACTGTTTGCAGCAGCAACAGTTGGCTGTCGACTGAAAGAGTTCGCTGCAGCACACACAGAGAGGGACACACAACATGCACTTGCACACACGCACTAGGCGACTGGAGGTAGAAAGAGATGGACGAGCGAACAGAGAGAAGAAAAGGTGACAGATAAAGCCACAAAGCCACGCGGCTGTGGAGATGCCTGGCAACCGGTGGCAAAAATGGACGCAGTAATAAGAGGAAGGAAGCAGGGATGAGGGAAAGGGAGAGCACAAATGGATGCACGCACATGAACACACCAACCAAAAGAGGGGCATCATCACTTACTGGAGTCGTCAGAGTCATATCCCTCCACATCAGGCTCCTCGTCCTTTCTGGAGGCCTGCGAGGAGGCGGAGGCTCCGGCAAAAGCCCGGTCCGGGTTATCCTCATTGGGGCGGTCACTGTCAGTGGCAGAGGTGGCGGCCGAGGATGAGGGTGAGGAGGAGAGGGCAGAGCGAAGGGACCCGGCGTGGTGTTGGGGGGGCACAGCAGGGGGGAGGCCCCGCGGGTAACGGGGGAAGTAGTCAGAGATCTGCTTGATGGGCTGGATGGGGCCGGGGCACACGTCAATGGCCATGTGCTCTTGGATGCTGATGGTGGGTTTCTCGCCTTTGCGTTGTGTCATGCATGCGGTCCAGCCCGGAGCCCACTCCCAAAACCAAAAAACTAAAAGAAAAACAAAAAAAAGAAGAAAAACAGAGCCCGGGTTACTCCTGCTCCTCTTCCTTTTGGCTCTTCCTGAAGAAGCGGGTGTTGTCCTGGGTGGGTGCTGCTGGTGGGTCCAGGTGATCTATGGATGTCACCACACTGGTCTACATGGAGGTGTGGAGGGCTGTTGCTGTTGTTGCTGCTGCTGTTGCTGCGTCTTCCAATGCTGTCCTCAGACCCAGACCATGCTGTCTGACAGCCTCACACACATTACTACCTACCCTCCCGCTCGCTCCTCTTCCTATACCCCCACACTCTGCCCACGTCTGCGCTGCCTATCTGAAAGAGAGAGCAGAGAGAGTGTGTGTGAGGGAGTGTGAGGCAGAGGGAAGGGATTAGAGAGGAAGGAGGGGAGGGATCAGCTGATGTCACTGCCTAGCAACCGAGCGGTAAACAGGAACCGTCAGCCGAGGTGCTTAATTATGATATTAACCCCATCCATCTGTTAGTGGGAGGGAAAATCCAACATTGTGCCAGACGTGTACATGCACGAATGTGTGTGTCCTTGAGTGTGTGTGTGTGTGTGTGTGTGTCTGGTGCTATGATAACCTGGACAATGAGCCGTGAATTGATGCTTTGTGTTTGTGCCCACCTCCATGTATCACTGTTTTAGCCTTTTTCATGCTGAATAGGAGAATATTTTACGCTTCTTCACTCAAGTATGTATCACTTGCCAATATGCTAAGTATTAAAATCAAGTTCAGTGTAAAATAATGTGCCTCCAGGGAGCTCACGCATGCATGTTTTCCAACTCAGTCCTCGCAATAAAGTAATGCCATCAAATGTCTCTGCAAACCATACATAATCTCAGCATAATTTGCTGAGGGATCCAGCAATTATCTGCCTTCCATCAATGATCAGGAGGTGTTGAGTGGATGGTGGATACACACACACTCCAGCCTCCAGCCACCAGAGAAGGAGTTTACATCCAGACTCATCTTACAGTTTTTAAGTTTGGGTAAAAGTTAAGAGAAGGTTGTGATTTAGTTTCCATATAAAAAAGGGTTATATGATTCAGTCTGTACAAACTTAGATATTATAAAAGCCAGAATTCAAAGTCCACATTCAAGATGATTTAAAGTGATAAAAACAATAACCACATACACTTTTGTATAGTGATATTTTGGACATAGTGACG
Organism: Ostorhinchus cyanosoma; assembly: GCA_029814465.1. Classification (NCBI taxonomy): domain Eukaryota; kingdom Metazoa; phylum Chordata; class Actinopteri; order Kurtiformes; family Apogonidae; genus Ostorhinchus; species Ostorhinchus cyanosoma. Next base: position 9,898,263 of record JAPTYQ010000007.1, on the reverse strand, counting down.
CTGAGTAGAGATGTAACTGTGTAAAACATGCAAAATTAAAATCAAAACTGAACCACAATCCCAATATCACCCTCAATAAATGTAATATGGCTTTTTTCACAAAACCACACTAAATCATACCTCTTATTAATACATTCTATGAATATTTTAATCACATCTTTCATGAGCTAACCTACCTCTACTACAGTATATGAACAAACAACTTCCCACTCCCATTGACTTAACATATTACAATAAAAATGTTCATGTCTGTTGTTAATAACTGTGACAATGTGGTTTAAAATTATTTGACATGCTCAGAACGTGACCAAAATTTGAAGAAATCTACAGGTAGTACATTGAAAACAGTTATATTGCCAAAGAAATTCAGTTAAGTAAACTCTAGAGCATTTTGTAAGCATAGATGACCATGTAAATGAAATTAACTCTAAAGATGAATAATTCTTATTGCAATATTTATCACATCATAAAATTAGATAATAGCAGATGTCACTATTGTTTTATATCCCACCCTCCTGTTAGTAATGAAACACCTGAATTCAATGTGTCCCGAAACTTTTGTCCACATAGAAGATTCCAGTCCGTTTTTCTGCAAAAATCTGCAGCTTTTCTATATCTGTGTTCTGCTCGCCTACACCAGCAAAAGTGAACAACACTTAATATCATTAACTAAAAAATACAGCCAACATGAAACAAGCTGCTCCAGCATCAGCTTCATGTAACCACACAAACACATGTGACTCTTTTTATGACTTTGGCTTTAACCCATTTACAGTTCCAATTTAGCTACATATGAACATATTCACTTGGGAGACACAGCAGGAGGGCAACATGTTAGAGATAATGAACATTGCGAAATAAACTCAGACAGGAAGATATATGATTCACATCTCGGTCCGGGATGTGAGGGTCAGGAATTATTGTACAATCACAACCAGCTCACTGCACATTATCCTGCATATTACTGAAGAAATCAATAATTTTAAAAAAACAGCATGATTTTATTCCTTGCACTACAAAAACAGATTCTGTATTTGGAGACGTGTACAGCAGAGAAACTGTGACACACAGAAATAATAGATGCAATTGCTACACATTCAGAATCACTATTGAACAAAGCCATGTAACAAAAGTGGCTAAAAGCCAAATTGATACACTGAGATGACTCATAGTTTTGTTTTTCAGAAAATGTTTGCCTTGATGATATCAGTAGTCGTTTTTCCATTGACCCTCAAATTGCACAAAAATGTACCTAATGGAAAAATGACACTTTCAACAAAAACAAAGTTTTTTGATTAAGTTTTTACGCTGGCAAGAGATTGTTTTTCAGGCATTGCACAAATAGTATACTTCGCAAAACTGCCATGGGAAAACCTTTTTTCACAACCACCATCAGCTGAATTAAAAAAACAGATGTTGACGGACGTTACAACAAGTGAAGAGGAAGAGTATTAAAAGAAACACGGACGCGGTATGTGCGGACACACCAGGAAACCCAATCATTTTTTTTTTTTATTTTGTACGAGATAGAGGGGTAATATATAATAATAATGAATATATCTGTAAATCAACATGATATTTACGTTTATTGCCATGTTTATGGAATGACTTCTCATGTCATCTCGTGATAATAAATAAACAATTCATTGCGTTTGTGTTTTAATGAAAAACTGACAGTACATACTTCTGTTTTTTTGACATTTAGTAAATATCGATAAAGTTTTGCACATACATCCAATGGAAAAGCGACTAGTGTTTTGGTCAAAATATATGTTATGCAGTCAAATATGATAGCTGAGGCCTGTTTCATCTTTCCTTCTATGCGCCCTGATGTTCTCACATGTTTCTTAATTGCTCACCATCTGCTGCAGTTTTACAGGTGGCAGTGCAAATGTGTGATGCACTACCCTTTCACACTTTAATTGACATATTACCACATTTGGCCACTGCTTATAGATCTTGTTGACACTGTTGGAATTAGCTGTGACACAGTGATGTCCTGTTCAAGCTGCACTGTAAGAGACCTTCTTCTCCAAGATTCGCTGGCTTTTTAATGAACACTTGCACAGTTTAATGTTGGCTTATATGCCTTTTAAGATTTATGGTACCGGTGTTAAAATACAGCTGTGGAAAACATGATGAGACCATGATCAGTAGGTAGGTTTTTAAGAAAATTAACATACTGGCAATAATAATGTTCACATAATGTTTTTTTCTATAGCATTTAGAGATAAAACACTAGTGTTTCATCCAACTCTGTATTCTATTTTCATCTTTTCTTTCTTATGTGCTCTGGATTTATACTAGATGTGCTTTTTTCATCTTACTGGAGATTTAGGCTTTCCCCCCCCCTTTTTTTTACATCTAGCTGGGGATGAGAGATAAATTAACTAGTGCCTACCTCTGGCTCTTATACAGTTATTTATCCATGTGTTAGTTACTGAGCACAGTCCTTGTCCAATAAATCAATAAAGGGAATGAATGTGTTCAGAAATCCATATGTGGTGGAATAACCCTGATTTTCAATCACAGCATTCAATCAACCCATCTTCCCATTCTCTCCACCAGTCTTTCACGCCACTGTTGGCAGCTTTATGTCACTCTCGGGAAAATGTCAACCAGCCTAGCAATGTTTTCTGACCTGTGTCATCTATTGTCATTTTGAGCACATTCCAGATGCATTCAAGGTTTCCAACGCGGTTCGTGGCTGGAAATTGAGAGTGGTTTCTTAAAGGTGTGGTAGGATATCTTGTAAAAATGGTTCGAGCAAGCTACACTTTGAAAATACACAATTTAAAAGTCCAAACCCCTTTCTTTAGACATCCCCCTGTAGCCACACCTCCAGAGTACTGGCATGCACAATGCTTGTTCCTGAGGGTTCATGAGCGCTGCACAGCAACAACTCTGACCCTGGCCCTGGTTCCGGCCCCTGCCCCAGCCCGGTTTGCAGATCCCTGTGTTTGCAGACCCCCCCCCATTTGTTGGCAGAACAGCTACATTCATACCTATCTGGCTAATGTTATATTTCCTAGTGATTTATGTTAGTGACAAAACAGTTTACCGGTGAACTTTCCATCCTAATATAGCTAGCCAAGCTCGATTCCTGTACCAGTGCTCCAAGCCTCTGAGAACGCACGATTCATGCCCGAAGAGGAGTACGTACAGAGGGGGGGGGGGCGCAAATGGCAGTTGAGTTTCATAGAAATATCACCATTCAATCATTTCAGTTGGGTGCTCAATATGATTGGATGGTGTTTTTTCAGTCCTGTCCATTCCACAGGTGACTAAATTTTGTTATTTTTGTGTTAGAGCATTTAACTAATTGGTTGCAATCGGGGTGTGAAGGGGATTTTAAGTAATATAGTAAAAAATGCTCCAGAAAAACATCTCCTACTCCACCTTTAATTTATTCAAGACAAGTAGACAACACCCTCCTATAAATTTTTCAAACACTATGATATCTGATGACATGGCTATGAATAATAAAATAAGGAAATGAAGTCTGCACAGTCAAGTATTTTGGAGGATTAACAGCTTGTCCTGAAGAGGCCACTTGTTACATAGAGCTAGAGAAGAGAGAGAAGCAATGGACAACAAATAAATGAAAAAAACAAAGTGTTTAATCAGATTAAACTGCTTAAACCCAAATAACATATCTATGCTATCAGAAAGGTTGGTCTGAAAGAAAGTTAATAAGATTTACCCGACGAAATATTACAAATTATCGGTGATTTTGTGCGTAAATAAAATAATCGAGGGATAAAAGAATATATTTGTTCTGTCTATGTAGTCAAAATGTAGTTAAAATTCAACATACAGTAGTGGAAAAAAGGTTTTCGGACACCCTTAGCATTTCACAAAATCTCTAACATGAAATATTTGCAGAAATTGTTGCTTGGTTTTTCAAAGGATGTGGCTACATCAGTCAGACAAAACCAAGTTTAACTTTCTTTTTTATTTATTGATTATAAGAAAAACATAACGAAACTAAATTCTTGAGAATTTCTACATGTCATGCCCTGAATGCATTTCAAAAGGCATTATCTCATTGAAACATCCAGACCTCGAAGGAACAGAGCACGTGCAGAAGGGAGCATGTGAGTTTTGAGAATGGAACAACAATTCTTGGCAGAAATCAATGACTTAAAGACTGATTCTTAATGCAATATACCACAAATGCATGGGGTGTCAAAAAACTTTTTTCCACCACTGTATATTTAACAGTAAATTACTTGAATAATTTGAATTTCAATCACATTAAATGGCTCTATGCGTTTCCATAACACAATTAGTCTAATACAAAGATTTAACTAAATTAATCAATGGGTACCTCATATTTGTGTTTTTTTTACCCATATTAGATTATACCTTTCAAAAATGATGCTGCACATTTCCCCACAAACAGCATGAAATATGTAATGCTGTGTTTAATTGAAAACCCCATGTGACATTTACATTCACAGAAAGTCAAACCTTATTTTCACCTCATCCTCACGTGTATCATATTGTGTAGCTGACACTCCCACTGCCACAGCAGATGCTTTCCCTATAGATTTTTCCTGTTTTGTCCCTCTAGAACTCTAACCTCCATCAAGACATTTACCCATTCACAATGACAGCCAACGGTGAACATTGATGCAGCGCCCTCTTGTGGCAGCAGCAAACCTCTGAACATGAACCTAAAACAGCTGCTCCTTAGTTTACTTATATTATCACATCAATTTCTACACTAGAAACTTTATCAAAAAGGGTGAAATAATTTTTATTGAAGTACTGAAGCACAATTTTGAGACATTTTACTTCAGTATAAATATTGCATCTGATGAGACGAGAAGGAGATTTATACCTTCTTGGGCTTTTTCAGGGGGAAAAAAACACACACACACACACACACACACACACACACACACACACACACACACACACAGAAATATATATATATATATATCGAGACACAAACACACACACACACACACACACACACACACACACACACACACACATACATATATATATATATATATATATACACACACACACACACACACACACACACACACACACACACACACATACACTATCACTTTTTTCCTCCATACTTTACTGTTATAATGAAGATTTTAAAAAGTGGATAACAGCAAAAATACAGCAGCGTGTTACAGACTAAACCGCTGTTTTCCTTCACACTGAGGTCAACCAATAGTGGACTTTTAAAAGCTGCTATTTTCTAGTAGGAAAAAAAAGATTTGAATAATCTGCCAATATGACTTGCCTCAAGAAATGTCTGACACTGAATTTGATAGCCTTATTAGAAACTAGAAAACCCATTGTATTTCAGTCAATGTAATAAGTAAGCTGAACATCAAACCATAAAATTTATTTTTTTCCCCAGATATTATTTTCCATAACTAGTCTGATATTCACTTCTGCATTTATGTATTGATTTATTTATATAGACATATATTGCTATGACAAATATATTCAGTTCAACAGTTCTCGAAATTATAACGTCAATAATGGTTAATGTCCTGGTTTTGTCTGATTAATGAGTTATCTGCTTAATCCTGTTAGAAAAAGTCATTATATTACATTTCAAATCCAACAGCGAGGCACAGGGGCAACATTGATTCTTCACTTCACATAATAATACATCAGCTAAATATAAAATGTAAATTAACTTCTAATATTTTTTTTTTCCGCGTAGTGCAATATTTTTCATTGCTTTTACTTAAAAGCCTCTGAACTGAGCCTCATCTTTGTGTTAATAATATTTTTCAAAGGAAACTGAACATTACTGCCTTAAAAGAGATTTTCCTGTTTGAAAAGTGGCTTCTTGGTGCTATTTGAGCAGGTGATCTCAATTATATCCTCCTCCACTAAAAGGCCTGGCATCCCCTCAGGAGTCCTGCTGAGGCTTTCCTGCTAGTGATTAAAACGGGAAGTCGTCACTCTGATAAACAGCGAAGCGTCAAGATCAGTGGATCAGCTAATTTTGACTTGACAAATAAGGACTAAAATAGAAGAAATGGAGCGTTTTAGACCATCTACTAATTGTCAAAGAAATGTGAAGACTCCATGGTCTAATATTTGTCTATTATGCTATCAAACACCAGACAGATCCTTGGCCCACTCACCTAAAATTCAGTCAGGAAAGATTTTTTTCAGTGTGCAGCAGATTGAGCCTGGACGTGTGTGCACATACCTACTGCAGACGTCAGAGAAATATAGTATAGTGGTGGTGAATAATGCATTGAGAGATAGCAGGGTGACACTCTGGGGTATTTAAAGTAGCCCTCCATGTCCCCCGCCACTCAGAGGCAATTATCTCAAATAAGCTGTGAGGCAAGTCAACAGCAAACACCAGAGGGCCATTCAGGAACCCT
>JAPTYQ010000007.1:9880206-9891780 GCA_029814465.1 Ostorhinchus cyanosoma | reverse complement strand
GCCACTCAGAGGCAATTATCTCAAATAAGCTGTGAGGCAAGTCAACAGCAAACACCAGAGGGCCATTCAGGAACCCTTTCCATGAATCAAAGACCCAAAATCCCAAAGCTTAAGGCTCCTAACAATCAGCACCAGCACTATAACAATTTAGTGGATAATGAATCAAATGTAGGTGGAGAAGGAGAATGAAGCTGCTGTTACTCATAGACTTTATTTTAAATAGTCTAAATCTCTCAATTCTTTTTCTAAATTCATAAAAACAATATTCACTAGACAACAAAATCCTCTATGGCAGTGTCATTCTTTAACTAATTATGCTATATGCTTAAATAATCTTGTGTTTTATATCAAACCTGCCAGATAAAAATTAATCTGTATGGCTAAATATGGTGCAAATACATGATCTTAGGAACTAATGTTAAACAAAAATAACTAAATAAATTGGATTGATTTTACAATAAAAATAATCATCTGATTACTTTACAGTTTCTCTAAATATATCCAGGTTTCATTCCACTGAAGACCTTTCTTGTTCAACTACAACTCAAAATGCAACCTGTTTCTGCTTTGCTTAATATGTTAACTATGAATGTGCTATGAATTAATCAGTGATAGATTGAATATTAATTGCCTGGTGAAAAAAGTCCCTACCTCGACTTAGAGCAAATAGTTCAAATCCTTCCATTGTATAATTACTGCAGAGAGTCATAGACCATGAACCACTGTTTCACAGTTTGATCCTGAAGAATACTGATATTGTCTTGGAATGAGGGAAGAGAAACCCAGTGATGTTCAGACCTGGTCTCTCAGTATATCCAGGTTCCCTTGACCTCATTTTGCAGACATCTAAAGTTGACCCTAAACCTGACCAACAGAAGCAACCCCAGATCCTAACACACTGCCTCCACAGGCTTGTACTGTAGACACTAGGGGCATGATGGGAGTCAATCTGGACACCATCATGAGATAAAGACAGTTCTAGTTTCTGATCCAAGTTGAAAGTTTACACTTATTCTCACATTGCAAACTCACCAGTCTAAGTCATCTTTCATCTTCAAGTGTAAAATGTAAACCAAAACATACATATAAAATAATATCAAGCACAAGTACTGTACAAGAACCAAATCAACTTTGATTATATTAATTAAATTAGGTCCACAAAATGTATTTTTAAAATAACCAATTCCCTTCAAGTAAAACAAAGGTGTGCTTTATTATTGTCAATTTATGAAAAGCCCTCGCTGGGAAATGAATGTTATTAAAGTCCCCAGACTTCAGTAGCATAATAATGTTATCATCAAATATAAATACACTGCACACTAAATATTCCATTCAGTGCAGATTATTTTCTGTCTGAGGTGACATAATGTTTGTTGAAACACAAACAACCTGGTGACTGTTTGCTGTAGGTAATGATGCACAACAAACTTTTTAATTTAGGATATTGATGGCACATCATCACCTCAGTGGAACCGAGGTGGCTGTGTACCAGAAAATTATCTCAATTATACACTTGTTGAAAACAGCGAAGTGTTAAAAGTCATGATTTATACATTTCAGAGAAAAAGATGTTTGTCTCACACCCGTTTTCAGATTTACCTCTGGCTACATCTCAACTCTGAACATTAATCATTAAGAGCTTTCACTTAATTTTTCATTCTGTCAGAAGTGGGAGAAGTATCCATAGCCTTTACTGAAGTAAAAGTACTAATGCACACTGGACAAAACTCCATTAGAAGTCAAACTTCTACTTTCAGTACACAAAGGAATAGAAGCCAGACAGTGTGTCAGTGTTTCACACACACTTTAAGGAAATCTCTAATACCAATGCCTGAATAATTAGCATTTTTGCCTCTACCACAGTACGTTCAGCCACTGACACATGAGCTCAAAATACAGTAACAGTGACAGAATGTGCCTCAGTTTCCACACAGCTTTAGTTTACAGTGAGAGTTTTCCTTTCTCTTCACTCACTGAGAAGAAAGGGAAGCCCATTGTTCGCTCTCGCTTGAATGAGGTGGTTTGTTGTTCCCTGTCAAACTGTAACAGGGGTGTCTTAAGGTGAACTCTGGAAGATTAGACACGTCTTCTGCTTTGGAGTGCTGTGGTTTGTGGATCTTAATTAATTGATCATTAGTTGTCCAGGACTGAAACTTCAGTCAGAGCAAAGCATTCATTTTATAACAGCACTGCAGGCATTGCCATAAAATTATATTCATTTTGAAAGGCTGAAAAGAAATGTTGCCATATTATGACATGAAAAAATCTTACATTTTTAAATTTACTTTTCACTATTGAGGTATTCATAATTTCTTTCCTACTATGGTAATTAACTCTGCTTCATCTAATTGATGCATTGTGCTCTGTCACTGTCTTCTTTTTGCTCTACCAAGTTACGAGTCCTGAAGTTATCCCCCCCATTCTTCCCAGAAGCTACTGATTCAGAGTCTGGATCAGTTGTGTTTTGCACACTAGTGTGCATACATTCAATGGTATTTTGGGTGGTTAGTTTCATTTTCATTGTGGTACACTGTAATGCATTAATATGTGGCATGCCATTGTCTTTATCATTAATGACAAACACTAACATTATCTCTACATTAACATACAACTGGAGGTGAAAAAGGGAAAGGAACAGAGACACCCTATGTATACAGACAGCAGTCTGTGTTAAGACTACTGTCAACTCTGGGAAGTAGGTCCAACATCCTGAATCTCACTGTGTATCTAGTTCTGTAAGAAACACTACTTCATAGAATTAAAGGAGTGACATTTGGGTTTCTTAAATGGAATTATGCATTTTAAAACACTTCCCTGTGGTCAACATAGACTGTAAATGCTATGCTTGGGTCTGAATTCTACATTAATTCTACTCCACGAGTCCATCTTCATCCTATTTCTAAGTAAAGACAGGAGAATGGTCACATTGAGCACTGGCCCTTTAAATGCAAATGAGCCACTTCACACCCCACCCCCTCCAGGTTGTTGACTGTGTGCTCTGTCCCCTTCAGCCACTTGTGCTCATTAATGCCACCAACAACTGAACATTTTTGGACATATTTTCAGTATGGACTACAACTGCTGCTGCTGATAAACAATTATGTCATCATTGGAGAAATGTTCGACGAAAGTCTTGACCTTATATGTGTAAATGTCATCACGTAACTAGCTATAAATCCGAACAAATTAAGAACGCATTAAAATGGGTTGTGGAAATCAACTAGATTTTTTCCAGAATGAACATAAAGATAGCTTTGCAGCATCTGGAGGGTTCTAACTTCTGGAAATACAAGTGTCCCAAAATACACAAATAAATGTACAAAAAGCTAATAAAAGTGGGTTTAGCAAAATATGACCCCTTGAAGTAGACTAACCACATTTAAGTGCTGACAGAGCTGGACACACCACCACAGATGAAATATAACTACATATGAATCGCGTAATCACTACAGGCAGCGTGGCAACTGGTTCCAACTGTTGAATGACATCATACTGTTGCATTCTCTCAAAAACAAAGATCAAATATCTTTAATATCAGACCAGAGACTGCTGTGATCTGTATGAGGTGTTTCTACAAATCTTTACAGTGTTGTTTCAATTCAGAATATGTGGCTGCAAAACACTTGCTGGATGGATCTAATCAACACTAGTAGAAGACAAAATATTTCTCATATTACTCAATCCATATTTCTGCATCTTGGCACAATTACCTCAACTTGGGCCTACATTAAGTGAACAAGAGTTCAAAATGATGACCTCTAAGGAAGAATAATGATCCACGAATTTTCCTCACCTTATCTATAATGCAGTTTTAAAAAGTTTTAAAAGTGTTCCCCTGCTGCTCCTGATGTTTGTGGAGGCTTTGGCTGTGAGGGCTTTTAATTTGATGAAACAAACTCACAATGATGTTAACATAGTGACTCTATTAATCTCCATTATGGCCTAATTTGTTACACTGAAGTTTAATAATGAACAAAAAATATTTTGACAGGTTTTCCAGTCATTATTTCTTTAGACAAACAACACACGAATCAAACTCTACAGGTTAAAGAAGACAATCTGAATACTGCTGTAAGTGCAGACAGATGGGAGAGAATCCCTAGACTTAAACTCACACAGCGAGCACCATTGATGCTACAAACAACCCATAATGCAATACTTTCTGTTAAATATGGTAATTACTTTATGTTAAACAGGACAGGTTTTTTACAACTTTTTATTTATCTAAAAATTAAGATCATCAGCAATCTAGGATAATGAAACTACCAAATCCACCAAGTTGCTGAGCATCTGTATTAAAAAAGTATTTCCATTGCAAAACAGGAATGTTGGCCAAGATAAACCTGACAGAACATCCACCTGCATCCACTATAAAGATAATCTGATCCACACACCAGAATTACACTGCATCGCCCAATTTGTCTCCACTCAACTGTTCAATAACGGAGTGCAACATGAAATTACCAAATAGGGAAAAACACACTTGCATCTGCCAAAATTACCACCTTTGCCACTGAGGTAACTGCACTCGCTCTGCTGCAAAACAAGGACTTTCACTGCTAATGAGACCAAGTACATCTGCGTCGACCTCAAAACTCTACACACTGTATTAGGGTTATTGTTTATGGTCATGGAAAACAGAGTGATTATATTTAATGAAAACTAAGATTCGAACTAAATCAAGCAGTGAAAGTGTAATTTTGTTGAGTGAGATGAAAACAATCCCAATACGAACTACAGCCAACACTGCAATACAAAAGTGAACAGACCAGAACAGCAGGTATACCATTTTGTTCTGCACTGTGGTTCTAGTAATAACACTTCAATTGATGATGTATAGGTGCATTAGCATAATATGGGAAATTTAAGAAGAAATGGTTTTGGAAATCACATTAGTTATCTTATATTTTCCATCTTCCTACATTTTTCAGCTTGTAAGTCTTTCCTCATTGTACAGTATCTGTCTAAAGTTCAGAAACACCTAGTCTCATCCTTTTTCAGAGACAAATGTATTAAGGTCCTATTATACAAACCAACTGTAATTATTGTGTATAAAGAACAAATTTGACCTTACAAATGTACTGATACTGGGACAAAAACTGAATGACCATGTCCAGATCAGATCAGCTCTAATAGTTTCACACGCTAAACCAGACATCTAGACAGTTTCTCCAAATATTTACCTGAAATATGTCGCCATGCCTCTTGTAAAACTCAATAAAGGTATTTTTGGCTCATTGCACATTTCACTCTGACCTTGCAATCCAGTTCATCCTTGAGCAGTTCAGATTTAGGTCAGGAGACAGGGCAGGCCATTCCATGATAAATAAGGCTCCAGCCAAATGTTTTCTCTCTGAATAACCAATTACCAAATAATAAAAATAACCAAACTAAATAACAACAGGTCATTTTCTTGTGAAGTTGGCACTCAAGGTAGCCAATGATGAATCATCTCACTGTTTTTTTGTGTTTTTCTCTTTTTTCATCTATTGTTGCACTTATGGTTTATAAGACATTTAACCTACATGGACATACTGAGTTAGCATGTTCTCCAAATCTGAAAATTGCATTAATTCCATCCAAAATCCACTATTACCTAAGGTGAAAGTTTGATGAATATTAAGATTTTCATACTAATATCTGTACATTTGTATATTTATTTGGTCAAAATACATTATCACTGTTAAATTACCTACTCTGCTGCATATAAACTACAAGTACATGTATGTGATAAGACTAGGAGTCCATCCAAAATCCCACATGACAGTACATACACACTAGACTAGAAATGATAAAAATACACTTGGTAAGATTTAGGTTTTTTTCCAATCACCTTTAAAATATATGAGAATCGTCTTGAATTAAGCACAAAAAAAAAATCTCGAATATTGCATAATTCAAGCAAAAATCTGCCAGTAGAAGGAGTGAAAATGATCTTGGTAAGATTTCTTGAAATAAGATTCTTAAGATCTATTGTCTAAAAATATGTTCTTATATCTCACTGAAAAGTTACTCTTTTCTCGATTATGTGTTCTTTTAAGTGCGACGTGATATTTTGACTAGAAATGAGAAAAATACACTCAGTAAGATTTTGATTTTTGCAGTGTAGAAAGTGTATACATGTGAGTAATACTTCACGCTACTGGACTGTGTTCGTCCTGTGTTCTAGTCTATAGCAGGGGTGGCCAACCCTGGTCCTGCAGAGCCTCTATCCTGCATGTTTTAGATGTTTCCCTGTTCCTGCACACCGGATGGTTGTTATCAGGCTTCTGCAGAGCTTGATGATAGGCTTATCATTTGAATCAGGTGTGTTGGAAGAGGGGAAACATTTAAAACACGCAGGACAGTGGCTCTGCAGGACCACAGTTGGTCACCCCTGGTCTATAGTTTCCACCACAGTGCATTTTTGGATATTTATACAGGTTAAGTGTCTACACCTAACATATTGTAATATTTACTTGGAAGTAGCAGATAATTCACTTTTTCTTTCAGACATATTAAAAAAATCTTACACACTGTTTTAGCCAACTGATTAGCATGTTAATATGGAATTTTGGATACTACCTATGTATTTTCAAACTTTTGATAGGCATTGTACCTAAAAAAAAAATAACACTACAACCAAACAGATACCAAACTAAAACTAATCCAGTTTCTCATTAATCAAATCCATTAAATAAAAATAAACTTGTTCAGTTACATGTAAGATAAATTAAACAGAAATTGAAGTGCAAATAAATGAAAAATAAAGTAAATTCCAACACTTAAAAAGCATACCCAGAGATTTTGTCATAATAATGTTTTGCATAAATAACTAGTACATAAAGTATGGTGAGGACAAACTATGTAAAATATTATAACAATTATTATACTAACTTACAATTTAATGAAATTCTTATTCAATTATGAGAAACAATGCTGGTTTACTAACACTGCTTCCAGAACGAAAGTGAAATAATATGAAATTTGGATGATTCATAAAGCTAAATTAAGTATAAAATGCAAGTAGGCTGTAGTTTTCAGGATACAGTATTGGGTTGAAATGTGAAATTCTATGAATTAATAAGAGAATGTTTCACTGAAGTAACAGTTCTGCTTCAAATACATTTCGTTTTCTGATTCATTCTAGAATAAGATAAAAATTTAGTATATAAATGTATTATGTATACACTACATAACACAAAAAAAACAAACATTAAATTTTTTTGTTGTTTTTGCTCAAATTTTTAATGGGCGTAAATAAAGGATGTAAAACATTTTCTACTTAGTGGAAACACGTGCTTTGTTGAGATTTTCACCTAATATGTGGTTTATCCGGATATTGACTGGACAACAAGATTAATTGCACAGGTGTGTCGATTAAAATAAACAAAATACTAATACATTTTAAAAAGACCGTTCTAAAATGTAATGTATATAGGCCCATTAATATACTTTTTTTTTTTTTAAACTGCTAAATTTGGGAGGAATAGGTCTACTGATAACTACGAATAAGTTTTACATCCTTAATTTCAACCAATTAAGAAAGACAGCAAATAACCGTTAGTGTTGTTTGTATTTATAATTAGCTTTGTAGCATTGCTCACCGTTTCGTGTCTGCTAGCTCCACCCCTTCATCAGTGTTACCGTCATCCTTATCATAGTCTTTTCAAGTGAGAACAAAAAAGTCCAGAATCAAATGTTTTCCAAAAGTAGTTTACAAACACTTTCCATTTCCATTTCTAACCGTTTGTTTAACTTCCTTTTTCAAAACTCCTGCAACTGTCAACATTTGCCATCAGGAGGCAGACACGTGCAGCCTGAACCAACCAATCAGAGTATTTGTCTCATTTGAAAATATGTTATCTCTGCATTGATTGGTTGAAATCACCACACAGGTGCAATCAATTTATTTAATGAATAAAAACAAAATGAGGCCACTTTTTTTTTTTTTGAAACTTCATAAAATGTCACTAATTTACACACAACATCAATTACATACATACACATTACTACAATTAAATATTACATTAATATACTGTTTGTATATATTTTACATGTAACACTGAAATTGACCCATCACTAGCTGAACATACAGTAACACTGCACTGCTGATGAGGGATGTAAGTGCCTTGCTCAAGGGCACATGGGCCAATCATTTTTCTGTCATGGAATTGAACTGCCCTTTACACACAACTGGGAAAAACAGTTCTTCGTCTGGAGAACTGATGAATTCAAAGTACAGTGTCATGTGAATATGTTTCAACAGTCATTACCTACCATGTTTTATTTTATTTTGTGTCTTTTTTTTTTTTTAATAAATAATGCAATGTGACACCTTCGTAATGCTGTTTTGTTTTGTTTTTTTGTTTGTTTTTTGCACCAACTGCATATATACTGCCCAGCCAAAAAATAAAATAAAACAACATAAAAATACCCGTCTGGATTTAACTCAGCAAAAAGTTCACTTCCCTCCATTAGTTAATTACTGCAGTGATTAAAATGCTTTAACTGCAGCTTTTAACCCTAACACTGAAGCAGCGAGTAGTTTCTTATGTCTTTAACAGTCATCAGTTCGCTAGAGCGCATTGATTGGAAGACGTCAGGATTTAACACATTCATCAGGCTTGTAGTTCATTGAGCATTAAGACTCATTTTCACACACACTGCAAAAATCAAAATCTTACCAAGTGTATTTTTCTCATTTCTTGTCAAAATATCTAATCACACTTAAAATAAGACATAATCACCTAAAGAGTAACTTTTCAATGAGATGTAAGAGCTTATTTTTAGACAATAAATCTTGAAAATCTTATTTCAAGAAATCTTACCAAGATTATTTTCACCTGTTCTATTGGCAGATTTATTTTTGCTTAATTAAAGATTTGATTTGATTTGATTTTTGTATTTATTTATTTTTGCTTAATTCAAGCAAAAAAAAAAACCTGCCAATGGAACAAATGAAAATTATCTTGTAAGATTTCTTAAAATAAGAATGGCTTGTGATGGGATATTTTGACAAGAAATGAGAAAAATACATTTGGTAAGATTTTGATTTTTACCAGTACATGGATTGGCCATCAGAGTGCAGATCCACAGCAAAAATCAAAATCTTACCAAATGTATTTTTCTCATTTCTAGTCAAAATGTCTTATCACACTTGAAATAAGACATAATCACTTGAAGAGTAACTTTTCAGTGAGATTTAAGAACTTATTCTTAGACAATAGATCTGGAAAATCTTATTTCAATAAATCTTATCAAGATAATTTTTACTTGTTCCGTTAGCTTTTTTTTTTTTTTTTTGCTTAATTCAAGAGGTTTGTTTGTTTGTTTGTTTGTTTGTTTGTTTGTTTGTTTTTGCTTAATTCAAGCAAAAAAAAATCTGCCAATGGAGCAAGTGAAAATTATCTTGTAAGATTTATTGAAATAAGGATGATGTATGATGAGATATTTTCACTAGGAATGAGAAAAATATACTTTTTGTGTATTCATGTGAGTAACACTACTGTCTACATGCTACTGGACTATGTTCATTCACTCAACTACATTCTGTAAGATTTAGATTTTTTCCAATGCCCCATCTGAGAATCTTTGATAATTAATTAAAATCATGAATTGGCCATAACAGTGTGAAAAATCCCAGCACTAATTGCAATATTTCTTGACACTGTGTTATTATAATTTTGGCTCACTGCAAACTGGATCCTGCTGATCTAGTTGTGTGAAAACTATTTTGCCTCAGTATTAACAACATATGGGGACACTTTAACACTGTCAAAATGAAGACCAATGGGGTGTCAGACTTATTTGGCAGAGAAAGCCAAACCCTTTAAAGATCCATTTTGAGTTAGAGAGTGTGCTTTTGGTTTTTGGCAGTCTTTTACGGTATTATCAATAGTGCTGGTACACTCACTTTTGGTTTTAGACCCAAAAAAGGAATATAAATGATTTATACCCCTGTTGGCCATTTAATCCTCCAACTGTTTGCATTTCTTAGCTTCTCAGAGTTTGTACTGTAGCAGCAATGTTGTCAAATACTTTTGTAAGTTGTGGTGAATAACAGAGATGGCATCCAAAATAAAATTAAAAAAAATAAAAATAAAATACCTTTCTAGCATTATTGCTCCATTTCTGCTGTGTACAGGTAAAGGAATCTGGAACCTTCTAATCCAATGTGTCCTTTCCTTGTTGGATGACATTGCATCCCACAGACGTGGTCTATCAAAGGCCTCCACGTGTCCGTAAAGCTCCTGTCATTTCCCTTCAACTTGGCACTGAGCCACTCCATTACCAGAACTGCAGTTACAGACTTACTGGAGGTTGAGGCTGAACAGAATTTATATTTCCAGCTGAGATCATCATACATCTAGGACTTGGATTTTAGGTGGCAGTCATGACAAAAGCTGACTTGGATGTTGTATTTAACACTGTAGTATTGTCTTTTGTTTTAAGGCAATAACCAAAACTCAGACATAATGTTTATCTGTTTATCTGTTTGTCCACGTCTCCACACATCTTTGTAAGAAAGACTGTCTATCATCATATTTTCTGTAAAATATGGTGAAGACATCTTGATGGCATGGATATGCATGGCTTCCAATTGCACTGAGTCACTTTTGATGACGATGTTGATGGTGTTTATTGATGATGTGACAGAAAACAGAAGCAGCTGGATTCATTTTGAAGTGTATAGGGAAGTACTTCCCCAATTTTTTTTGGCATATGACCAGTGTGCGAACCACACCGTGGCCTTGGGGGGGGGGGGGTCCCTACAAACACATGCACAGTACTTGTCATGACAATACTGTGTCATCTGACTGGCCTGTGTCTTTCAGTTTTTTAGTGAACCCTAATGCTGTTAGGCTTGCTTGTTTTTGCTTCGACATTTTGAAACAAACAGGTATCTTTGCGCATCTTTGCTCCCTTTCTTTGTCCTTTTTAATATTTTGTATGTAGCCTAATGTAGGCCTAAAGAGAAATTTAAGTGGCAGCACCGCCACGCTTCAGTGTTCACAGTAGATATCGACATCATCGTGATAATATTAGGCAACGGTGGATTTGTGAGAAATCATATGAATCATACATTAAATGGATGAAGAATTGTGTCAGCAACAATACACCATATTTGAAATTTTAAAAATATACGCCAAATATAAACTTTATTGTCATTATTATAGAGACCCCCAAAATTTCATGCATCGTTTTCCAAGGGGAGCTCATGTTTCACCAGGGGGGGGTCTATGGCTCCCCCAGACCCCCCGTGGTTCACACCCTGCTTATGACCCCAATTTAATATCACAAATTTCTGGTGACCCCAGACATTCAAAATGGAAACATGTTTCTGCTAAAATTAATTTGTTTTTGATCATATAATAGTTTCCTCTACTATGTTGCAAATAATGATTCATTTTAGATGACATTTAGTCTATATAATGTATATTATTATGGATGGAGGCAGAAAAGCCAAGTGTAGATTACTGCACAAGGTGAATATTGTATTTTCCTTGGTCAGGATATGTACAATCAGTCCAGCTTGTATTTACAAGGCTGACAATTAATACTGAACAAACAATAACTCAAACTATGAATTAT
>JAPTYQ010000007.1:9851587-9867565 GCA_029814465.1 Ostorhinchus cyanosoma | reverse complement strand
ATTGGTGTAAAATTCAGTTTGTCATCTTTTCATGGTCATCAGATATGACCCATTTGGACGTTCAGAGGCTCCATAGTGAACGTAGAAATGCCATCATCTTCTTTTACATTGATTCATCAGTAAAACCCATGTAGTCTGATAAATGACAGCGGGTAGAAACACTTGTTTTTATGTTCAGTTAATGATATATTTTATTGTAAAAGTCACTTTTTCTTCACTTTCCTCTGTTTTTGATATAATAATCCTCAACTTTAATCTGAGCTTCTATGAACATCTACATAATCAGTAAATTAGATATAGGAAAATGCCCATTTTTTCCACTTAAAAATTCTAAATACAGAAGATAATATTATAACAAATGTTGATAAATTACTTAAGAAAGGTTAAATAGAACGAAAAATCCATTTGGGAACTGCCACAAAAGTAGCACAGTCAAAGGAAGGTGCACATTTATACACAAGGCGTCTAAATGTACATTGACGTATAATTTCAATGCAGAAAGTACACTCACCGGCCACTTTATTAGGTACACCTCTCAAGTCCTGGGTGAACCTAATAAAGTGGTCAATGATGCATCACCAGTGAACTACTATGTGATAGGTGTATTAGATATTTGGTTTAAGATTCGTTTTCGTACAGTTCCTGCAACATGAAACAAATATTGTTTGAATGCTGGTTGTTTAGGACTAGTAATGAGATGAAAACTTAGAATAATTGAGTGTCATCGGGTGATTATGTCAGCATCACAGACAGGCTTAGTCCTTCAAAAGCAAAGACGGATCAGAAAATCAATTAAAGTCTCAGTGTTCTTCATAAAAGATAGGAAGGGATTTAGATCTTTCAGCCTCCAGGGCAGGGATGTCCAACTCATTTTCTTCCAGGGGTCACATTTAGCCCAATTTGATCTCAAATGGGTCAGACCAGTAAAATAATAGCATAATCACATATAAATAATAATAACAGCTACAAAATGTTCTCTTTATTTTAGAGCAAAAAATATAACATTAAAATTGAAAATATTTACAAACTATCCAAACCAAAAAAAAGTGAATAACCTGAAAAAAAGAGAATTTTTTTCAAGAACAATAAGTGCAGTTTTACATTATGCTTCAACATATACATCATTACAATAAATTATGTGATTTTTTTTTGTTGTTTGTTTTGTTTTTTGTTTTTTTTGGGCCTCTTTATGATTTCAAATGCCTGTTTTACCTGGACTCTAAGCCTGCGATACAGTTTGATTGAAATATAACAGAAGACAATGAGTTTTTTCCGTTGTCCAAAAGAATAAGACAGTAATAATTCTAAGTTCAAACAGAGGGTTAATGTACTCTAAGATGGTCAAAAGAATCCTGTGTTGATGAATAAAAACAATGTGGGCTGACTTGGCATTGAACTGGCCACATCTGGCAGCAATTTGTCAGTTTCCTCATATTTACATGAATTTCTTTATTAGTTTTTTATCATTTCCCATCAAACGAGCATAGTATATTTGTTGCAAATCTATGAAGATTCATGTGAGCTGGTTTTATGCTTCTTATTTGGATTTTTGTGAGAATGAGCCTCCATATTTCTGAATCCCTCTGAGGTATCATTCATCATTCAGAGGCTGAGGACTGACAGACTGAGCCTTTCTTTATCTAATCTGGCCTTTCTAGTGCCTCTCCAGCTCCTCCAGTCTCTGTAAACCAGTATGATGTCATGTTCATCTGCAGTCAGATCACTCCTTCTGAAACAACACTAGTATGCACGTCCAACCTCTCGCCTCTGCTTGGATAGTCCTTCAAATCTCAATCTACGTCATCATTCTGTTACATATGTATGGAGTTTTTTTTCACTCACCACAGGAATCTTTTTCCTTTTTTCTTTTTGTACAGAAAGTAGAACACTGTTGAGCATATGGCCTATCTGAACCCATGTTTGTCCTTAAATATCCTGTTCTGAACAGCCTGAGCTGCTGCTGCTGTTGTTGTTGTTGTTCCTGGTTGTTTACTGAAGGCAGAGAGCCACATGTTCTGTACGCTGCACTTTAGAGTTGTTTATTATCTTTGCCGAGCTTCTAAATACAAACAGAAATCCAAAGAACGACACTGCAGTGTTTTTCACCGAGACTGTGCCTTATAATGATTAGATGTTTTCATAACCACATTAAATGGTGAATCCCATCTTAACCCAATGTTCCTACAATAGTTACAGCTGATAACCACTTTGATCATGAATTATGCTGATGTTCACTTAAGTATGAAATGGCACAGAGCAGATTAAACATAAATTACAAAAATATACAGGAATAATTTGGATAAAAATGAGGTTTAAAATGAGGATTTGACGGTATACTAAAGTCATTTTCCTTTGTATAAATGCAAATGTATTTGATAAATGAAAATGCTGAAAAAGTTTGGGCACCTTAAGTCATCAGTAAACACTGCATGACCCAATATGCTAAATAATAATATGCATGTTGATGAGCCGCTGTTTGAAGCATACATTAAGATAAAATCATTTACATGTTATCAGCTCATGTCAGTACATGTTTTCACTGCTCCTTAGTTTGCTTTCCCCATGAGGAAATTACATGACTTTAAATCACTGTCAGGTCATTCATCTCTGTCGACGATGAGATAAAATACGGACCAATGATTATCAAGAATCAATAACAACTTCAATTTAGCGAAGTGGTGAGCTTCTATGTTCTGTGGTATTGATGAAGGAGGTCAGTCTCCCAATAGAAGTGGGTTGCACTTTTACTGGAGGACAACTCAGCTAATTAAAGGAAAGTCCATATATGACTTCCAATCAATGCTCAATAGTAATTATATTGATATCTCCAAGCATTTCTATGTTATAAGCCAATAAAATATGGACCATTAAAAGCAAAGGCACATTTTTAACCCATAAAAACCCAGTGTTACTTTTGTAGCAGTTCCCAAATGAATCTTTTTTAAGTGATACATTATATATATTATCCTCTGTATTTTGCAGTTTTCATTGTAAATTGTGTGATTTCCTATAGTTAACTTATTATATTTAATTTAGAGGTTCATGAAATCTCAGAGTAATTTCAAAGGTTATTACATCAAAACAGAGAAAACTGAAGAAAAAGGGACTTTTTCAGCAAAATATATCAATATCTGAATGTAAAAACAAGCATCCCCATCCACTGTCATTGATCCAACTCCATGCGTTTTACTGGTGAATCAATGTTGTAGAAGACGATGGTGTTTCCATGGTAACTACTGAGCCTCTGAACATCCAAATGGGTCATATCTGATGACCATGAAAAGATGAAAAACTGTATTTTACACCAATTATTTGCATGTATCAGTAAGGTTAGTAGATCAACAGGTATGGAACATTTTAGTTCAGTTGACGATTCTGGTCAACGGTGGAGGTTTGGGTCTTTAAGCGTTAATATTTTTCAAATTTGTAAAAACAAATAACTAAATTTAAATCTTAACTTCTCAAAACTATGAAACTGTGTACACATTGCCCAGCTACATATAAAAGTTGAAATGAATCCAACCAGTAGTTTCGTTGGAGATGATTGCTGAAATCTAGACCTTGGTGACCTTGAGTTTGACTTCCAGGTCATGGACCCAAATCAGACTCCATAGATGACCTCCTGTCAGAGCTCAATAGCAACTATATTGACATCTCTAATGATTTCCATATTATAAACCATCACAGTATGGATCATTATATAAGTAAAGACAAATTTTTAATATTTCCAATATTTGTTCGAATTAAAAAAAAAAAAAAATTGTATAAATAAATAAATTTGTAAAAGTTTTGTAAACATTGTCGAAAGGAAGCTACACATAAAATTTTAAATGAATTTGGACTGAAGACATTGCTACCAAAAATGACCAAGATTTACAATAGCTCGCGGCCCATCAGCTGGTGAGATATAAACCCAAAGTGGGGGCAAAAAAAAGTCAGCACACAGCAAGAGTGAACTTTAGAGACAGTTTATTTCAACTTGAATTAATTTACAGCAGTTCCACTGGAAAGGAGAAGGGTTTTAATGACATCCTAGCCACATTAAACCTACAGTTCTATCTACTGTATGTACAGGGAGGAAGGATGCAGCTCGCCAGTGCAGAAGGCACAGAGTTGGCTTAATACTTGCCTGTAAGCGCTGCTAACATGACAGAAAGGATAACATTGGAGACTGGAGTGTTTAGCTTCATGTAAAGCCGCTGGAAGATGCAGCAACTCAGAAGAACACGGCTGCTCTGACTTTACTGATATATTAGAGTAGTGTGAAAACTACAACAGCAAACATCAGCTCCTTTAAAACCCCTAAATGCACACCTAACAAGCATGGTAACGCGAGCTCAGTGTAGCTCAGATGTGATAACTATTGTGTCTGGATTTGTTTCTGTAAAGTCTGTGCAGTCACACTATGTGAAACTACTTAAAAAGAAAAAAAAAAAAATCAGGACAATGTTAAGGCATTTTGCAATCAGAGGTGCAGATTTAACCAAAGATGTAAATCACACAAGGAGGCAGAAGTAGCAGGTAAATAAATGCAGGACACTGGCATTGTTAATGTCAGTTTGGCAAAAACAGGACATGCTTCATTCACATCTTCAGGTTCCCTTTATTCAACTATACCCCAAACCCCTACGGGATCAAAGAAGGGTCAATATTCCTTTTACACAATTTGGAAACGGGTGTGGAGGAAGAATCTAGATTTGCAGTGAAGGTTTGTAAATGCAGAAAAATTGGAAAAGACCTAAGACCTGAACCACTGCCAGATTTTTCAACCACTAATCCCATCAATACATCGAAATAATTCAGGTAAAAAGCAGTTTATCTGCTTTTCAGTGGCATTAGATGTGTCCTTTTTGAACATTTGGAGGCTCTGCAGTGAATGTAGAAACCTGAATTCCAGCAGGATTGATTCACCAACAAAACACAGTTTGACAAATGACTTTGGTTGTAGATACTTGTTTTTCTGTTCTATTGTTCTATTTTGCCGAAAAGGTCACTTCTACTTCAGTTTTCTCTGTTCCGATAAAATGAGCTTTGAATTTAGTCTGACGTTTTATGAACATCTGTATAACCAGTCAAATATGCAAAATGCAGGGGATAATACTATAATAAATGAAAAATGACTAAGAAAAGGTTAAATGTAGTAAACATTAATTTGGAAGTCACCACAAAAAGTAGTTCTGGGTCTTTAAAGGTTAAACTTTCATATAAATGAACTGATCTTAACATATTTCAGAATTTTTCTGCAAATACAAAACTGTGAGATGTTTTCTGTAAAGGGTTTTAAGCACATTTTTCAGAATTAGAGAAGATTGATTTGCAAAAGACAGTTTTTACACACACTGAGGCTGTCTTTTTTTTTTAAGTTAATTTACTTTTGCAAGTAAATTCCGACGTAGTGAACAGCTGAAAAAGTGATCTGGTTATTTCAATAAAATGCTAAAACACGGCAACATTTACAAGTGGATCAAATTATCCATCTTATCTGATGAAAAAAAAAAAATCACAAATTTCACAAGGAAAACGAATTGCACAATTTAGTAGGAATTACGTTTTAGTTAGCTGGCCAATTCCATGGATATACAGCTATCTTTAAGTGCCAATTCTTTACTGATTTTTTTTGATCCCATACATCCCATAACCCAAATCTAACAAAGCATCCAGTTAGAGCTGCCAAATCTTCCAAAAAAGCATCCAATCATGAGCGCATGGGAGACAGAACGAGACAAAAAATGCAACAAATACATGCTCAAATATGATACACATCAGAATTAGGAAGACTTGCCCTATTATCAATCAAAATGTGGAAAAAAAACCTAAACAAAACAAGGTATCACATCCATTAGGATCAAAACCCAACATATTTCTCTCATTCACAAACAAAACATATACAAATGTGTCTGATACAATGATGTGGCAAAGGATTCATTTTTTTTGCCACAAGAAAATAAACTTTATATGAATACCACTCGAACAGAAACATGATTCAAGTAAAGCCTTTCAAACGGAGAAAAAAAAAAAAATCAATCTACAGAGTCTAAAATCACTTGGAATTCTGAATGTTGCATCTCAGATTTAGATTATGCTGCTTTATAAAAAAATACATTCAACAGGTACATCAATTATGGAACAAATTTATAACAGAGGTAAGTACAATGTATCAGTAATTGCTATTGAAAAATAATCACACAGATTAAAAGCAGACTTAGACTGTTTTCATGCTCCACATTTCCTTTTTTTTTGTTGTTTTTACAACTTAGGGCACTGAATGCTTTAAGTTTTTCATGAGCTCATACTTATTAAATAGACTTTACTTTTGGGTCAGTGCAGCAAACAGTGGGTTTGGACATTAACATCACTATTTATTCTTTTTATTGCAAATCTTACATTGGTTGCATTGGGGCGGGTATGTACACATTTAGAATACATGATTGTCAAAGTCAGCTCTCAAATTAAACCACTGAAGGAACACAAATGAATTTGTTAAAGCTACGATGAGAAATAGATTCAGAACGACACGAGTCACTACAATTCGAGTGGAAAAGTGCAAATTTTGCAGGAAGAAGTCAGGGGAGGTGAGCTCAATGTAAATGCTGTGCCCAGTTCTAATCAATTCAGGCTGGTGTAACAAGAAATAAACATTATGCAAAATGAGAAAATCTGTTCAATATGGGAAGAAAATCTGAGTCTAAAGCTGCCTTTATTCATCCAAACTTTACCCAAACTCATTCACACACACACATGCACACCAAGTGAGTTTTTGCACATTTTGTTGTACTACAAAATAATAAAAAATAAATGATTTAGTCATAAATACAACATATTAATATAATTATATACATATAATTATAAAGTAATATATAATTATATTGAATTTTGGGAAGATAACTAAACAACATCATAATGCTTACAGGTGATCATGGACGAGTAAAATTCACAGAAGCAAATGAGACAAAATGTGCAAGAAATCTAAAGGTGCACTAACTCAAACACTTGATATGGATTTGCTGAAGTAATTCCGAAACTAAACAACTCAAAGGGCCGATAGACATATACGTTAACGGGACAAACATCACAAGTTTCGAGTTCAAACCACAGGTTTGTTAGACGAGAGAGAAATAACTGAATGAGAAAAGAAAATGGCTTCAGAAGAAGAAAAACAAGAGGCCGATGAGTTAAAAGATGACGAGAGAAAAAAGATCTCTCAGCTTATTTTCAAGCAGGTGAGTCCACCGTAGGTAAGGCAAGAGAATGTTCTGCTTCATCCAGGTGTAGTGGAAAATGTACTGAACATCACAGAAGCTAAAAAGTGTACGAGGACAGGCTGCAAATGAAAGACACAAGGCAGGTGACTGAGAAAGCCACAAAAAGGGAGAAAAGGCAGAAAATGATACTAAAGTGAGACAGATCTATTGAAGAACGGTTTGATAGAAACCACAGGAGGATGAGCAGCTCATTGAACTGCCCTTAAAGGTGGAGTTAGAAATTCCACAGCATGACTCGACCTAAACAAAGCCCTGGTGTTCAGCGCTCCTTCACATCCTCTGTTCGCTAAATTGGATATTATATGTATCCCAGTCAACGGGAAGAGTCGAGTTATTTTCCTGGTCCTTTCGATTTATTCCATCATTTGCATATATGATGTTTGTTTAGTTTCAAAGACTATTTTACAAGTTTTAAAAGTCGCAGTTTGTGGTGAAAAACCTTAAATATTAGGACTATACAGGTGAAAGTCGTGGAGGTGACCGCATTGTGCCCGTCTCTCTCTCTCTCTCTCTCTCTCACCACTTGTTCACAGTTGCTGTAAGTGTTTCTGCAGCTTCAACATGACCAGACTGTAGTGATTTTCACCTCTTCATATGTTCTACCTCAGTCTTGAATATCGAGGTAAAATGTGCCAAGGCAGCAACCACTTTAGAGTATGCCTCCAGATGCGGGCATTGAGCACTCAAACACAAAACCAGATGTTTCTCTACTATCTCTGCAAATAACTGCACCTTCAATACCATCTAAAGTTCGCTTTTAAACTGACAAACATCTGTGTAAACGGTGGCACAATTCAAGCGGGATCATAAAATTATTTGTTTCTCGCCGTCGACGACTGTTTATATTTTAGTTCCCATGGGGCACAGTACCAGGGACTCCATTTATCAAGCCAAGGCTGTGTTGAATTTCCTTTTTTTTTAAGCAAATAGAACAAACAGTCCAGGAGATTCCCACTGGATTAGAAAAACCACTAGGATTAGAATCATTTACTCCACCTTTAAACCATATTGACGAGCCAGAAGGGCCCTACTGTTCATTTTCCTTGTATTCTGCATTAATGTGCACAGTGCAATCACCCAAATACACAAGTCCATGCTCATTGACATTGCAGACACAAAGGAATTATTCAGACCTCATTAGGGGTGGGAATAAAATCATCTGATTCACATCGTAATCATATGCCTCCAAGCTTTTCGTTTCCTTGTAACAAAGCTGGCATATGCATTGTTTGTGTATTTTTTTTTTTTAGGGGCTGAATGATATGCACCAAAACACATTGCAATTTTGATACAAGCCTAGATTTTGAAGAGATTTTTGCTGACAAAAGTACAAAAATGATCCAAATGAGTCATAGTAGCTTCATTTTGAGACCAAAGATCACAATAGTCCTAGATTTAAGGTAAGATAATTTGAAGTAACAGCAGAAACACTGGTAATTATGATGTTACTTACACTGCAGGAAAATCATGTTCTTCCTATTTTCTTTTAAGAGCAGAATCAATGGTCAACAAAACCAGTAATCCGAATAATTGACAGCATTTGTATCAATAAAATCCGATCAATTCCCTCCTCCTAGGTCTAGTACAATCAAATTATTGCACAAAACATGTTTTTAATTAATTGCATACAATGTCGAATTCCTCATTAATTCCTTTTTTAGGTCTTCAATAAGTGCTGTATTTATTTTATATCCTGTTGAGGCTACAATGACAAGATGTTATCACAACTTCAAGCATCTCCTCCTCAAGCAAACATCCCAATCAGAGTATTCAAGCATATTCTAGTTCACTTAAACACGTGACTCATCATCGTGCTTTATCCAAATGGGAGATTAAAAAAAAAAAAAAAATTCCAAACATTTACAGCAAAAACACACTCATATGTGATAAAAGCTGCTAAATGTTTAAGAAAGCCAGTTCTCTGTGGTGTGAAAAGACTTTATGCTTCTTATGCTTGAGAAATAAGGGCAGCTAACGAACAAACGGCTACAAAAAAGGTCAGGAATTACATAGATCACACCTTCTGTTTTCATGTACTGCATGTTCGGTCATGGCACGAGGGGACGCAGGCAGAATAGTCAGAAAAAAACTAAAAAAAAAAAAAAGAACAGAAAAAGAAAAGAAAAAACGTTTGCACTGAATATCAGAGTTTCTACAAATATTTACACCACAGATACAGGCACTTGTATATCTTTGGTTGGAGAAACCCAACATTGCAAGAGTAATGCATTCACAGAGCTTTTGCGTCCCTCGTTGTATTTCCAGGGTTCACTAGGCAACTGGTATGTTTAATCCATTTCTTCTGTTTCTTTGAGTTTGTCCACGTTACATGTTAAAGTTCTGATATAACTTTGTGATGTCTTTTTAACCCTCTGACAGTGCCACCTGCAAGGGAACAAACGAAGGAGTTAAGGCCATGGACTGATCACAGTAAAATACTATATAAAATATTTCTTCACACCCAAACCAGAAATGTAAATCAGCATAAATGAGGAAAAATGGACAGTAGCAGTTCAAGAACAAAGCATGCTGACAGAAAAGAGGCTTCCAAAACTAATTTTACCTCCAGTTGTGAAGAACCACAATCTGAAAGTTTTCATATTACCACTAGATGGTGCAGAAAAAAATGATTATTTAAGTCCTGTGTGTAGTGTTTTTAAGATTAATTTAAGGTGTGTTACTGCAAAGTTTAAGGGCTTACATTTAAAGTTTTTTTCTTTTTTTAATACCATTATTTCTGTAATTTATCACCTATTTAAGACCTACTGGCAAAAAAGGGCCATCAAATCGATTACTTTCAATAGATCTTAAGCTAGGCGTCGTAAAATTGTCTCCTATGCATATTAGATGAAAGTATTAACAGACATGGCCTCATCAGAGCACAATAGCTCAGTGTGCTCTGATAAATTCCTTGGGGTTACTGGATTTCTGCTGGTTTTACATATTCATCATTACATGTTTTTTTCCTCTAAAAAACAAGACTGGAGTTCATAATCCAATCAATTTTAAGACTTGTGAAAATTGATTTTAAGGCATTTAAAAGTCAGGATATTGGATCTAGGCTTTTGAAGACTTGCAGGGCATGTAAAGATTAAAAACACTTCAACTATCAGCTGACGGCCAAAGCTTAAGGAGCCTGATCAGAGTGAAGAACATTTTATAGGATTTTACAGGGAAATTGCCCTTGAAATTCCCCCAAACTCTGCAGTGTTTGGCTTGTACCGCAACTTTGTAAATGTATAATTTAGTCCTTCGCTCAGCAGAGCAGAGAAACCATCTGTCTGGACTGGCCCAGACAGTGAGTCAGGCCTTGGTGCTGTGACCTGTCTAAGAAGTGTTTGTCTGTGGGCTGGTGTGAACTGGCTCATCGTACACTGGGATGAAAGGTGATCCACAGAGCCAGAAGTGTAGAAACTAAAGAGGACAGTTTTTGCTCTGCCCCTTGATGTGAAATATGTGTAAGTATCACACAGTTAAGGCCCGTGAGTCGCATTAAAGTCTTCACAGGCCTAACTCACAATACAAAAAGAATACTTTAACAAAAACATTTAGGTTAAAATGTAAATATCCTTATAAATATGTGTGTAATTAGTGAAGGGTGCAGGGAATAATATGCCACCACCATGTTAGAAGCCTCGAAAGCCCGATCATTGCTCACAGACGTCCAAGCATTTGGACAGCGAGAAGGAAAACAAGCAGTGTGATTGGATCGTGTTGTAGACCAATCACTGGTCGGTCAGATGCTTGGCTGAATCTACCTGTCCACGTCATAAAGCACTGCTGCTGTCTGTTGTACCTTCTCAGGGCAGAAATCGGGGTTGGTTTGCCGTACTTTGCCAGGCCGCCCCTTGATGACTGCGTAGCAGAACATCGTGATGACCATGACAAACAGGAAGTAGCTAGTGTGCATCAAGTGCAGGTTGATGAGAGAGCGGTCGTCCTGGTGAGAAGACACAGATGTAAAGACCAAGAAGGAGCTGCACATTTTCGTATAAGCAGAAGTCAAAGGTAGAATTAGAGACTTGTGATTAATGTAAAGTATTAAGAACATACACCAATCATTTGATATTTAGCTAAATCTGGAGGAATCTTGGAGGAAAAACACTCAGGTCCGTTTTTCTGAACTAATTTCTGATTCATTCGTTTGGGTGAAGACTTAAGGCCCATTTATGCTGGACGTTAAAAACATATACGTATACAAAAGGAGCGTTCTGGCTGTCCTCTGCGTTCATTACGTCTGTATTTCTGTCCATTCCCTGGGAGCTTGCGGATGCGAACCCCAATGGAGAATACAGAACAGTAGCACCGTGGAACAGTGGCAGCAGTGTTAAGATTTCAAGAGAATAATTTCTAGAAATGGTGAAAGTTTTCAAAGAGCCACTGTGTGAGTTAGTGGAAACTCACAATGACAACTACCCTTCTCAATATCAACATTAGTATCCACATAAGTAATATCTCCTCTGTTGTCACCATGTTTGTTATTATTGACTTTCTTCTTCTTCTAAAAAAAACTACTCTTCTTCGTGGTATTTGGCCAGTATGTTAATACAGAGATCATTATAATGCAATGGATGCATCTAAGTATAAAGGCAATGATGCTTGACAGCATTTGAAATGGACAATCCTATTTACGTACCTAAAGCGAGCATGAATGGGCCTTTACTCAGGACTCCCTGTGTGTGGACTGAAATCACATGACAGTACAAGTGAGCATATACAGGTCTAGAAAAAATGAAGAGACCACTGCAATTTCCTCTGAAATCAGCATGTCATTCCTGTGCCTGTTGAATTCCAACACAAGCCCACCTTATTCTACTGAATAAACACCTGACACATGTCCTATTCAAGAAGGAGAAGTATTAACACCACTACTGTGGCCATCCCTATCTTCCTACAATACGATTAGCTGGGTGGCAAAAACAGTGCTATTAGTACCACAAAAGTATTGGAATAAAAAAATAACAACTGAAAACTACTGGACTTTTGCTCTGACAATGTTCCCAAAAACTGAGGACTGGTTTTTTAATCAGGACAATGCTCCTGGACTCTGCTAGGTCCATAAAGGTGTGGATGACAGACCACCAGATGCAGACCCTGTCATGGAAAGCCCAGTCTCCAGACCTGAACCCACTTTGAAAAAGTCTGGAGGAAGATGGATGGAACATTGTTGAGCTTCTTGAATTTCTCTGCCAGGAGCAGCATAACGTCATCCAACAGCAACGGAGGAGAGCCAAGATACGTGACAGGTGTCACTGAAAATCAGGGTTATTCCACCAAATACTGATGTCTGAACTTTTCCCAAATTAAAAATTTTGTATTGTGCTGCTTAGAAATGAAGATGAGCTTGTTTTCTTTGCATTACTTCAGGTCTGTATCTTTTTGTTATTTTGAGCATGTCTTATGTTCTGCAAATACATGCTCTAAATAAAAATATTTTTATTTGAAATTTAGGAGAAATGTTGTCGGTAGTTTAGAGAATAAAACAAAAATGTTCCTTTTACTCAAACACATACCTATAAATGGTAAAATCAGAGAAACTGCTAATTTTGTAGTGGTCTCTCATTTTTTCCAGAGCTGTATATTTAGGTCGTTTTCAGACTCAGTGAAACCTGCAGTGTGCAGTTGTGTCCTGTCAATGAGATCATTGTGTGACACTGGAACAATCTACTGCTGTCAGGACTGTAAAGAGGCTTTGTGTTCAGTCACGTTTACCTTGAGTGAGCAATCCTATTCTCTGCCTGGAAATGACACCTGAATAGTACTGCAATAATATTTACTTATTTGTCTTTTCATGCGGCGTTAAACATCAGAACCAGGACCGCTATTATACGAGACTGAACAAAGTTTCCAATCTAAAACTGAGCAGCGCAGTCACTCACATCAGGGACAATGACAGTCAGCTTTGGGTTGAGGGCATGGTACACCTTGCCGATGGCTCCTTTGTAACACCAGAAGGGGTTGTAGTCCTGACTGTACTTGGTATCCGAGTCACGGACTGTGGTAAACACCTTGTACCAAGATGTGGCGTTGGTGTAGGTCTCTGGAACGCAGTGTGGCGGTTGCCTGTAAAACCAAATACATATTTAAGTGGTGGTCCCATAAAGGAGCATCTGATCACTAAAGCCAAATGTGACTGTCTCTATACCTGGGTAATATCACTATATGAGGGATGTCAACAAATATTCTACAGTTGATTGTGTGTGTATTTGAATCTAGAGCAAAATCAGACAACAGATTGTGAAAATTAATGAGCGATTTTTGAGCACTGCCCTGCTTGTCGGTCTTGTGAGGTCTCAAGTGGATCTGCTACCCTGCATGCATGATGGACACGAGGTAAAGCAGGGGTGTCAAACATGCAGCCCGTAGACCAAAAGCGGCCCACCAAAGAGTCAAATCCAGCCTGTGGGACGAGTTTGTGAAGTGCAAAATCCCTTTAGTTTAGGGGCAACATAAATCCAAATGTCATCTAAACTGGACCTGTACAGAGTAAAATAACTGCATAATAACCTATAAATGATGACAATAATGACTTTTTTGTTTTAGTGTGAAAAAGTTCAATCTTTACATTTACAAACTATCCTTTCATGAGAAATGTGAAAAATGTGAACCATGAACCTAAAATTTCTTCAGAAAAATAGGTGGAATTTTAACAAAATCATGCCTGTTACTAAATGTTTTGTGCCTTTGTAGATTCACTGCCATCTGTAAGTTGAAAATGAGAAGCTGAGAACTAATATTGTTACATTTGTACTCTTACTTTTTAGTACAAACACAAAGAGAAACATTTAGAGTTATTATTCATAGGTTATTTTGCTACTATTTTACTGGTCCAGTGTGATCAAATGTTGATTTCTTGTCAATTTCTTTATATTGGCTGAACTTTTAAATATTGAACTTCAACATGTCGTCAAAAATACTGTTATAAAAAAGTGTACATTTATTCACACAGTGTCTGAAATTGAACCTGCATTTCATTAACCCACTGTCTGTTTTTTAAAGGTTATGTGCAAACATAAATATGCATAAGGTCTGCCTGAGTATCTTCTTCATTTGCAGTTGTCACAAGATACTCTTAGAACCAATTAATCAATGCGACACCACCCAGTCACTGACATGGTGCAGTTTTATAACGTACATGAGACCTGAGCCATGAGTGTGACATTACACAAACTGGCTGGAGTTTAACCACAGCTAACCGAAAGAAATGCGTTTTTTGGCCACGCAAAATGTTTGCCAGTATCATTTGTCCTTCTAGTTGACGGTCATGGCATTAAATAAGAAACCTGAGAAGGTAGACTTCTCTGGTTACAATGAATACTCTGACCCAGGGTGAGTCTTCCAGTGGAATTAAATTGATATTTAATACTAATAAAAACTGCAACTGCATGTTAGCGTGCAAGAGTTTCAGTCTGTACACACACTAGGATCAAAATGAAAAGAATAGTTTGTGTATTTTGAGTATGT
Organism: Ostorhinchus cyanosoma; assembly: GCA_029814465.1. Lineage (NCBI taxonomy): Eukaryota > Metazoa > Chordata > Actinopteri > Kurtiformes > Apogonidae > Ostorhinchus > Ostorhinchus cyanosoma. The sequence continues at coordinate 9,852,839 of JAPTYQ010000007.1, read as the reverse complement.
GCTGATCTGAAAAGTTTTATTCTAACCTTGTAAAAATGAACAATAAAGCACCTTTACTTGTTAAATTCACAGATTTAAAAAGATATAGATCCAACAATGCAGTTTTTTCCTCTGTTGGGGACATGAGTTTCACAGCTTTACTTGAAAAAACAAAACAAAACAGACAAACACTGTCCACTGAAAAGAACATTCCATAAATAAATTAGAAATGTATATGGGGAAAAAAGGGTTGCATTATGCTGTTTCCAATCAAGGCAATAATTTAATTAAAAAAAAGCCAAACTTTTACTTTCCTGGGTCACCGGAGAATATGGAACAAAATAGTCTCAGATATCTTTGGAAATGCTGTGAATGTACTAAGGGCAAAGCTGAATATGTGATTGTGTCACCCAACTCTAGGCAGAGTTATATGGTGGAACATGTGTCCCTGGAGTCATGGACGACGACCAACTCACACTGTGACTGGGAAGATATTGCTGGCTGCTGTGATGGTCATACAAGTGCTGAACACCACCTGCTCACAGTGGCCGTGCAACACACAGTCGTCCGAGTTCCAGGATACGGGCAGGGTAAAAGTGATGTTTATTTCTTCGTGGGCTTCCCGGCCTGTGAGTAAAACAACAAACAAGATCACGGCAGATAGTTAGAAAATAGACGTAACAACACGGGAACACATTGGTTGTTTTTAAGATCAGCATTTTAGGCAAATGCAGCCATGCATCCGACTTGCACCGCCACATTCTTTCAATTGTTATGTTCACACGAGGGAAAGTTATGAGACTAGCCTTGTGTGAGAAAAACAAACCTACACAGTGATAGAGCACTTCCTCCTAGCTCTGAGGCAATTAAACGAGCTAAGGGCGGCATGCATAACAACTCCCACTGCAGAGAAACACAGCGGCAGTGTTTAACAGCACGCCAAGCAGCAGGTTCACATGCAATCTGCGTCTAATGAAAACTCTGACCAAAAGCAGTAACACATCCCTTCCCTCCTAGCATGTGTGTGACAGTTGTGTGTCGACGAAAAGGAACAGCAATGTTAAAAAACTGAAAGGAGCTGTGGGAAATGTCAACCGCACTAGTCTAAGGTCATTTAATAATCTGTTTCAATGATTTCCATTTGTTCAGTTAGTACTCATTTTTACTGTCTGTTTAAACAACTAACTCTGTAACTTAGATGCTTGGTAATTTTAGAGTTGACCAAAAATATGAATGAGTGTATGTTTAGGCAATGTCGTATTGAAGTAAAAAA
>JAPTYQ010000007.1:9821814-9836695 GCA_029814465.1 Ostorhinchus cyanosoma | reverse complement strand
AGATAGATAGATAGATAGATAGATAGATAGATAGATAGATAGATAGATAGATAGATAGATAGATAGATGTACTTTATGTGTCCCAAACATGCAATAAAACATGTAACACAAGAGCAAACCCTTTGTATTGTACAAAATAAATTTGAAGTATAAAAAGATCAGGGTAAAGAGCCTGGATAATAACTGTAATGTGTAAAAATAAAATGGTAAGGTGCAAACAAACTGTAATATTTAAAATGTGAAGATATAAAATGACATTTAAGTGCAAATAGCATTATGACAAGAGACATCTATTAAGATTTCATATTGTTTATCATCTCCTTTTTTAATTCAGTATGTTTGTCATTTCTTTGAGCTGCATTTCTTATGTGAATGTTATACACTTAACACTTCCTAACATTTTTTTTTTTTTGCATTTAACAAGGTGAGAGGAAAACAGGATCTCAATTCTCTGTATTTTCTGTGCACATGGTAAATTGACAAAAGAGAATCTTTGAATCTTCAATAGTGGTGATAGTAGTACTGGTATAATAGTGTTTTTATTTTGAAGAACCAAGACGGAAGTGTGATGAACGTAAATGTACTTGACGTCGTGGGCTGTTGGCTAACAACAATGAGGATGGGCAGCTATTTAAACTGGGCTGTTATATTTAACTAATCTTACACGAGGTAACTACGATAACTAAATATATGCAGACGTATTGGTGACAAATGATACTTTTAATTTAGAGTTTTGAATTTAAGAAACTACTTCGCTGATAGAGCTCATTTATTTGAAACTGTATAAGTAGCATTACGGCTAAAGGTGCTAGCTTTAGTTTGGCTAGCAAAGTTAGCTCAATACCTGCCTTCGTGTCATCAAACGTAAATCTTTTGTAAAGTTAGGGAGCGTCTTTAATAAGTGAAGTGAAACTTTAATGAGGATCCTGCATTTATACTGTTAACTAAATCGTTCAGGTGTCAAATTAGCACTTTGTGCGTATGTCTGATATATGTTTGAGTAGCTCCTGTTTTGTTGTGCATAGTTGTGATTGGCTTTAAAAGGGCAGATGACTGATTTGTTGCCAGTATTAAGGCAATAACCTGCTTGTTTTCACCGCGAGAAATTATGGTTGTACCAAAGGAATATGTAGTTTTTTTTTAATCAATGGACCATCATCTCATTTGTCATAGTGACTCAGTTAACTTTTTTGACACAAAACAGTTTTAAAAGTTAACCGTTTGGTTTCCTAATGTGCAAACTTTAAGGTAATGCATATGAAAAGCAAAAATACCACTTTGTGAAAATACTGTAGAAAGAGTTATAATTATTCTTGTAAATCCTTATTAAGTAAAATAATGGTCAGTCAGAATGCAAAAACAAGAAGTAAAGTTATACTTTACTAAGACTGATAAAATGTTTCATGTAAGTGTTTTACTGTAATATTGCTTATTGATGTTGCTCCTGCATCAATGTGTTGCATTCTCCTGCTGCGGATGTTTTTTTGAATTTATTGATTTTTTTTTAAACGTCAGTGCTTCATATCCAACAGTAAGCATCATATGTCCTGTGAGAAAACTGGATCTGTCACTCAATGTTTCATGATCTCAGAAACACCGGCCTGTTTTCAGCTTTGTGATAATGCATTTTTCAGTTTTATCCAAGAGGGTTTTAGTAGCATCTATCAAATTTAAGAAGGTGACGAATTTCATCCTCAGTCTACAAAGAAACAGTTTATGACACACATTAAATATCAACACATTAGGGGGTCATGGGTAAAGGTTGTCACTTGAAAGGCAGTTGATGAAATAATCCAAAAATTTACTAAAGAGGTCAGGCAATGGGGTGTAGTTGTACAGCAACGTGCAGTATTTGCCTCACATGTAGTGGTGTAGAAATATGGAAATACTCAATTGAGTAACAATACTTGAGTAAAAGTACCTAGTTACATTCCATTGCTTTGTTTTGTATTACATGTATCACCATTTATTGTATTATATTTATTAGTCATGACCAATTATCAGTGCCCAGTATTTACAATTTTACAGTTATTATTATCTAAAGTTTGACTCCATGAAGTAAATTTTTATTAAAAATATAATGTATAGGGGTCCAAATGTTTGTTTTCTTTGCTCACTAATAGTTGTTTCTGGCTCTGAAAAAACATATTGGTAGGCCCTACATATCTATACCATTCATGATGTTATATACATGCATATGCCTTAATTTAATATTTACTTTTTTTATTGAGAGCATGTGTGGTGTGCATATTTAAAGTACCAAATGAACTCCTTTGAAAACTTTAGCATGAGTCATGTCGTTGTCATCCTGCAATACAGGATGACAAGGCAGCAGATTAAACAGAACCACCAAGTAGTGTGCATTTTCAAGTGAAGAAAAGTAATTTACTGGATTTTCTAAAATATCTAGAATGTTTTATTACTCAAAGTAAATGGCTTTAGGTAATTTCAGCTGGGGAAAGTCCTTATCACAAAGTGTTACTTTAACTTTTCTCTCTCCGTGATTTATTTATTCCTGAAAACTTACTTTTTGTCCTATTTCACTTACATTTTTAACCTAATTGTGGTCAGATGGTCAGCAATGGTTGCGAAAATACAGTTAAGCATCAAATTTCACTAACGTTTATTAATTTATAATTTCTACCTTGTCCAGATTAGTAAATCTATTTCAAGGTGTCTTTGTAGAACCTGTAATTTTTAAAGCATATTCTGTTTACCTGAAGCTACTTGAGAATGCACAGTGAAATGCACTATCAATCTTGCCTGTGCTCAAATTGTACATTAAAATTTATATTTCTGGTTTGTCACTTTGTTTTGCATTGTCTAGGTTGCAGCTTGTCCACCGTTGGAACTGGATGCAGAGACAACTCATTTTATTAGCTCACAAGACTGTGTGTGTCAGCCTACACGCTCGTGGACCACTTCTGAGGCACCTTTGTCTGTGGAACTTGCACAGAGCCTTTTCAGTCCCCTCATGCTTTGAACATCATCTTCCATCTATCCGTGCCTTTGATTTTTACCAGGATACTCGTCAATTCCTCTTATTGTCACATAAACGCAGTCATCTTAAAAACAATTTCCCTCAGCTTCCCCCTTGTCAGTGTTTCTCCACAGAGCCAGACATGGCAGAACAAAGGTTCCTTGTGGAATACGCCAAACGTGGAACTGCAGGATGTAAGAAATGCAAGGACAAAATCCAGAAAGGTATAGTGCGCATAGGGAAGATCGTCCCAAACCCTTTCAGTGAGTCTGCGGGGGAGATGAAGGAGTGGTATCATGTGAAGTGCATTTTTGAGAAGCTTGAGCGGGCCAGGGCCACCACGAAGAAGATCGAGGACATCACAGATCTGGAAGGCTGGGAGGAGCTGCTGGATGAGGACAAGGAGCTCATCAATAAACATGTTTCAGGTGCAACACATACGTACATACTCTACATGTTTTTATTTCTTGTATAGTACCATAAAGCAGTATTTCACTCTGATTTTTATAACAGGGAAAGAGCCATTTCTGTTAAGGTATTACTTAAGAACACAAAGGCACATATTTTTATTATTTTGTACACCTGAATATTTGATAATGAAATCAAGGCAAGTTTGAGAGGATACATCAATAATATTATCAGTGGTCACATATTTGTCAAGTCAAACTGACCTGAGGTCGTGATACACAGAACGAAGTGATACAGTCAATGATCAATCATTTATCAATCCACTGAATGAAATGTGAGGAAAACACTATTTCCTTACATTTTTTCTTTTACATTTCTTTCTTAACAGTGCAAGCTGCAAAAACTGCATAGAATATGGTGTTTTGTTTTTTTTATTGTCACTGAAGAACAACATTCACTAAACACAGAGCAGCCATTGCTCCACACAAGGCTTTAATTTAGCTGATTAGCTGCTCTAAACATTAAATACCATATAATATATAATATACTTCATAACTACATTGGAGTTTTCAGCAACATAACGGGAAGAAAAAATAGCAGATATGCAGTCAAACTGATTGTCAAATAACAGCATCTATAGTAAACTGTGATACTTTTAACCAACGCTTGGGTACAGGTAAACAGACTGTATTTGTAAATATTCAAATACAGATTTTTGTCAGCTGGACAATCTTTATCGGTTCTGTGAACGACCCCTGTAGTATGTCAAGGGCAACTGCAACATTGGCTCAAAAAACTTGTGATTTCTTGATCTATTAAAGGTCTTACACCAGGGGTCACCAACCCCAGTCCTTGAGATCTCCTATCCTGCATGTTTTAGATGTAGCTCTCTTCTAACACACCTGATTCAAATGATAAGCCTAATCAAGCTCTGCTGAAGCTTGATGACAACCGCCAGGTGTGCTGGAAGAGGGAAACATCTAAAACATGCAGGATAGTAGATCTGGAGGACCAGGGTTGGTGACCTCTGTCTTACATGATCATAATCATTTTCATACATTTAAAAGCTGCCTTATGGCTCCATTTAATTGAGATTCATACCACCTTAGAGTCCTTATGGAGGATTGAAAAGCTGTTATTATGACATGACTGGAAGAATACCTAGGACTTAAAGTATGTATCAAAAACTGACAAACAGGTTTTATTCTCCCTGCAGTAGCATTGCACTGTTTAGAAGTTCTCCATGTCTGAATCAACAGCTTGATGGAGCGAGTAGGTTATAACAGATTCTCCAAATATCTTCTCAATGCTGTACAAGAGAATGTCAGTCGATTCCTTCCTTCATACTATCTGCTGTTTATATCAGTAGCTGGGTTTCCATTGCAGTTTTCTGCAAAATAAAGTCATATTTGGACAAAGTATAATAGCTACTTGTAGGTTTTTCCATTGAAAAGTGTTTGGCTTCTGATGTGTGACTCTAATAAAGTCCCATCTACTCGTCTTGCGATACATCATAGTTCTTGCAGAGAAAGAAGGGGGTGGGGGGAGTGTGGTCTGAGCGTACCTCACAATTCCACTCTGTCCTAAGGCAAAGTCTTTATTTATGACAGCAGCCATGCATAATGGTTTCTGGGAGAGAATTATTCAGAATTCACCAACAAGTTGTGGCTCCAGAATCTCTGAATGACCCAGGCAACATTTAATGAACTGTTATGTTACTGAACCTCTCATGGCACCGGACTTGTCATGCCTGTGACTTGTAAAAATGCGCAAAATGTGTTTCCATCATTAGAGCGTAGAAACTTTTTTGCGGTCTTTGACAGGTTTTGCGACATTTTTGTTTCCATTACCAGTTTTCTATTGCGCAGTTTACATTTTGCACATTTTTGAGGGTTATGGAAACCCAGGTACTAATGATTTTGAAATTTGAGATAGCAAATAATTGTTGAATCCTTGTCTGTTATCCACTGTAGGATAATTCCAATAGATTTAATTATACATATAAACCCAGTGAAGAAGACCCACTATATTTGTTTGCCTTGTGTTAATACTTAAACACAGCAAATGATGTGACTTCAATATGCAAGGCCCATTATGAGAAATTTACCCAAACTACAAAATAAACCCCAAAAAATGTCATTTGGTACATGATATGGAATGAAATGTAAAATATATGTACTAGTCACACCCAACTTTTTATTCGGGCAAATGGAGACTATAATCACAGTGATGGGAAATTATGACCATTATTTGAAATGATGTAGTGATTATGTGTTAATTATGACAGACCTACAACTTATCTTAACACAATGTAGCACACACCTCATATATGACCTGTTGAATTAGTAACTCTTCTTTCAGGTGGGTGCACAAATGAGATCAACAGTAGAAGCAGTTTTGATCTGACGTTTTCCAATTCTTTTGAGCTTTTGGAATGTTAATTTTATCTTAATAATGAACATTTAAACCAGGGGAAAGGGAAGCTGCACACTCTGACACCTACATTTTCTGACATATTGTACCATTTTCTTTTCTTTTTGTTGCAGATCTGATGGCCAAAGTCAACGCCAGTCCGAAGAAGAAGGTTCAGGCCAAGTTAAACACCACAGGCCAGCTCATGGCTCCTCCTGCTGACCCTTCTGTCAACGCTCCACGAAAGTTCTCAGGATTCACTGGTAATTTTACGTCTGATTTCATTTGTTTTTAATACCTCTGGAAATTAGACTTAAAATGAATAGGATGATAAGCAGGATGTGAAAGTGTATGCCTCTACTGAGGTATTATTCTTAGATGAATGAAAACTCTTTAATGTTATTAGTGACTGTTTTAATGTAAGTACTTTTAAAGGCACTGAATGCCACCCAAGTCTGCACCTTTCTGCCTTGTTACGTAGTTCAGTGTGGGCTTTTCATTCAATTTGCACATGACCTCTACATAACTGACCAAAATTAACTCTCCAGGTAGTATGTAGAAGAAAATACATCAGTAATCTAGTGAAACTCTAAATGAAAACTCTACTATACATGACGAAGAAAAAGAAAATCTTTGTAAATAAGGAAAAAACTAAACTACATAGCAAAAATCCCAAATAATGTATGCAACCTCCAGGACTGGAGTTCTGTGCAGTTGGACTGGCAATACAGCTGCATAACGGGGTGCCCTCTGCTGGTGTGAAACCAGTGCAGCTTATAGATTTTGGAAATGGGCTTCATGGATTTTAAATGGAAAAGATTAAAGAGAAAAATTTAAGTTGTCATCAGATAAGAATACAGAAAGGCTCATTCTGTATTATTATTACTATTAGTGAGTTTTCTTCTTTTGGAGCAATACTTATTGAATTTATTTTGTTATTACTAGTGTACATGGCAATTGCATATTGTCTTAATCACCTCTATTTATTAATGTAGGCTATTTACTCTGCTATTAGTTCTTTGTACACATAAAAGTTTCGTTTTCTACTCGAAACAAATAAATGAAATTATTATTATTATTATTATTATTATTATTATTACACTGTTCTTATAAGGCGGTTTAAATGTTGTAGTTCTTCAGTGGTGAGCCATGTTGAGATATTTTGCATTCTATGGGGTAGATAACTGAATAACTTGGTACCATAGATGGAAAATCTTGCCCCTATCTTAGCGGGGGACGACTACATACTGAGACAGGCGTCACAGCTGACAGATTCCTCACTTATAAGATGATTATGAAATTTGACAGAACATAAATGAAGACTGATGTACAGATACAAACATCTGAGTGTGACTTGACATCGTGAATTAATCATTAATTTTTTGGGATATATGATGAACAATTTGCAGAAATTTATTTACAAAACTCAAAGCTGTCAAATTTAGTTGCCCATGTCAGTGTCACATGCAGACCATACTGACTCACTTCTTGTTAGATGTTGGTGCTGTGGTAACATCTGATAAGAGCATATTCCCTGTCTCTTTTCATATCTGTGTATAGTATTGCATGATAGCAGATATTAGTGTCTGACATATTTCTTGATGTAAAAAGTAACAAGTAAGTATCCATGTCAAAAAAAGTGCAGTGAAAAGTATGGATCTTCTATGTGAGATGTAGTGAAGTAGAGGAAAGTAGCACAGAATACCCCTCCTTAAGTAAAGGCTGTCTAAATGGTATTTAAGCACAGAACAGTATTAATTTCAATCCACCACTGCCAGACTGTAATGTAATTGGGGGTTTATACTTGTATTTGTCAGAGCTTTATGAAATGTGTTTGTTCTGCTATAAATCCGAGCTGAAGTTCTCCCTTTGCCAAATCAGACTCATGATTTGTACTGTTCCACCTCACCATGTCAGCTGCTAAAGCTGGCAGCTCCTCCAGCAGCCCGGGACCATCCACACCTCCTTCCAAAGCCAGCCAAGGCAGCGCCCTGTCCACCAAGCTCTGCGACCACAACCATAAAGACTGCCTCTTCAGGGAGTTCCGTAAGCTGTGCGCCATGGTGGCAGAGAATGCCAGCTACAATGTCAAGACACAGATTATAGAGAAGTTCTTAAAGAAAGGCTCAGGTGGAGGTGAGTATCCTTCAGTTACATGTTTGTTATTGGGTGAAGTAGATTTCACATTTCAACATTGCTTCTCTTCCAACCCTAGATAAGTTCCATGGAGATCTGTTCCTGACGGTGAAACTCCTTCTGCCAGGTGTGGTGAAAAGTGTCTACAACCTGAATGACAAGCAGATCGTCAAACTCTTTAGCCGTATATTCAGATGCAACCAAGATGACATGGTGCGCGATTTGGAGCAGGTCTGTGATCCACATGTTCTTGCATATTAACATCACATCATATGTCTTTAATGTCTGTGTGGTTTTTGAACTAAACCCTTTCTCATTCAGTCATACTTCACTTATGCATCAGAAATCACATAAAAAGGAAAAAAGTCTTTGATGAATGCTGCACTAGTACAAAAGCACAAAAAAGTATGAATAAATGTCTAAAATCAGTTGGTGTTTATAGACAGGACCGACTCAAATAAAATAAAAATTCAGAATAACTTCAAGCCTAACATTAAGAGTTTAAGTCCAACTGAATCCTAAGAAAAAATAAACAGAAGATCTACCAATGATCAGAATGAAGTTTTCTATGTCTAGTGACATAATTTGCATGTCTTCATTGTTATGCAACTCAAAGCCTATTTCCCTTGGCTTATCCATGATTTCATAAAGAGTTTTGTTCTCAGCACAATCAGATTTCCTCTGACTCCTTTTGACTGCTGCCTTAACTTTTTAGGCTAAGAGTCATTGTGCATTTTAACTGTCTTCAACCGTCTGTTGATGTTCATTCCAGTGAAGTCAGTTTTAAAATGAAGAAAAGGAAAATATGTATAAACAAAAGGCCATTTATATTTTTAAAATCATAGTTTTAGAATAAATAATGTCTAATCTCTAGGAAGTAGATTTGGGGAGGTTTAATATCAAATATTCAAAATGGCTAAAAGATACAAGTAAGGATTTCTAACAAAGCTCTGTATTTTTGTCTTTCACTCAGGTGTATTAAATGTAAAAGTATTTCCAAATTCAGACCTGACTGAGAAGCAATAACTTCACCAAAGTTTTATCATGCAGTTATTAGTGTGTTTAATAGACTTCATGAATAGATTTGCATCTAAACATCTATTTTTAGGAATGATCTGAAATGAGAAATGGTCTGCTTTGCCTACAGTCTGAACAAAGCCTCATATCTTTTGATATTGTGTTTTTTAGGGTGATGTGTCTGAGACAGTGAGGATGTTCTTTGAGGACAGCAAATCATTTCCTCCATCTTCCAAAAGCCTCCTCACCATCCAGGAAGTAGACGCATCCCTGACCCGGCTCGCCCAGCTGACTAAGGAGGATGACCAGCAGAGCGAGCTGGAAGTCATCGCCAAAAAGTAATACAGCCAGTCCATCATTGTTTTCATGTTACTGCTGCTGGGCAATGAAATAGTAAAGCTTATTTGTGCAGTAAAATGAAATTCCTGTTGGCAGCCTTTTGAAAAGCAGTGTGAGCATGTGGCAGGAATGAAGCGCTGGCCTTGTTTATTGACCCAAAGCAACACAGTTAAGTGAGGTGACTGAGGTGAGCCAATGTGTGACCACAAACCATTACTGTGGGAAATGCTATCATCTGACAGTGTCACACAACGCCCACAGAGCTGCATTGATATGCCAAAAATGACAACTAAAATACTATAATAACCTTAATTTATAAAGCACTAATATGACAGGGATAAAACCAATATAATCAATGACAGAAAAGATTCCTGATAAACGACGGCTTTATCCTTTAAGGTGAGAACAGACGGTTACACAAAAGCCTGTGTTCCTTTATTATCAGCAAAGGCATTAAAAACTATTCAGTTGATTTCCACATGTAAAAGTACTGTTTTTTTGGTGAAAAGTACTTGAGATAAATCTCCTCAAATGAAAAAAGAAACTTATTTAAATGAATAAAAGTTACTTTTTGGTCATTAAAATATTGATCTCTTTAGTTTGTAGCCCTCTACAGCACAACGTCAGGTCTGAGACCAAATAATTGCAGGATTAACTGTTAGAATGCAGTCGATAAAGAAGTCGATTAAAAGCAGAGCTAAGGTTTGCCTGCTCAGATTTAGAAAATTAAAAATACTAACAATTTACTCTCAGTACCCTGAAAACTGACATCAGAAAAGATGCTGACTTTTACCACTGATAAATCTCTGAGTCTGTTACACAGGTTGAATGATTTGAAGTTTTAATAATGAAACGCGATATATGTTCAACTTCATCATCAGATGAATGACCTGGATTTAGATTTATTTAGCATTTTTGCATCATTGTCTTTTCATCTTCATCATGAAGCAGCAGCCTGGGTGTCAGATCACATCATGGAACAGAAGTCAATGAGACTTTGTCACAAGTTAAACTGCCTCTTTCACAAAAAGACAAAGTAAAACTCCTGAAATTACGTTTAGTCAGGTAAAAGTATAATTACTGAAAAAGCAGTCACAAGTGTAAATGTAATTTCAACCATGTGTATCACTTCTTATTTTAGCTTTAATGTAAGTTGCTCGTTGTTCAACAGTGTCAGGTTTGAGAAACAAAAAGCTCAAATGCTCAACAGCTTATGCTCCAAAACTCTTGATGCAACATCAAAACACTTGAATGAGAAACTCTTGAGGCAGGATAACTAGAAGAAAAAACAACTTGTAGTGCTGCATATTCCAAAACAAATGAAGTCAACACAATACAAATGGATTCGTCTAAGATTAAGAACATCATAACACCTGTTTTTAATACATGCGCATATTTAAATGCTTAAATGCAAAGAAAAGGAAAACAATGCAAAAAGAACACAAATAATCAGAAGCAGTTTAAGAACACAATATCTAGAAGTGCAGCTGAATTTGTGAAGAAAAACTGCCTTCATTTATATACAGAACATGTGGGTGACTGTTGGATGCCATACTGTTTATTGTTCAGCTGTGTAAATACCAGAGACGCTGAATTCTACAGATGTTTTCACAGTATCAACTTGTTTTTCACTCACTGTCTTTTTTGTTGTTGGTAATTGTTGTTTTTTTATACGGTTCTTCTCTTTCAGATTTTCTGCCTTAGGTGTGTCTAACACACACGTCAGACTTCTGTATTAGAAATTCTTCCCTTTATCCATGAGCACGACTGTGTTTATTTGTTCCAAATTGCAACTTGCAAGGTGTAAAACCACACAAATATAATTTTATGCTCACGAGAATAGGCGATTTGTTGCTTCATGTGTCATGGATAGAGGAAACTGGCGTTGAAGTTGATATTTGTCTAGAAAATGAGAACTCTTCGTTTGCGTGTAGCCATTTCCAAAAACACATATTGGACATTGACATATTCTGACAGTTGCTTCACAGTGAATTCTGTTTTCTCCACAGATGCACCAGTAATGACCTGAAATGCATCATTCGACTTATAAAACATGACCTAAAGATGAACGCTGGAGCAAAACACGTGTAAGTCTGTTGGATTTATTCAGAAGTTGGCAAACGCTACATTCTGTCACTACTTTTAACCTGTAATAATGGTCTTCTCTGCAGGTTGGACGCTGTGGATCCAAATGCTTACGACGCATTTAAAGCCTCACGAAATCTGGGTGATGTCATTGAACGGGTGTTGAGGAATCAGCAGGAAGCATCTAACGGTTCAGGACCCAGGAAGCTCCTCACTATAGAGGCCTCGCTCATGACCCCTGTTCAGCCCATGCTGGTGAGAATCAATCACTAATTTCATGTAAAACTATTTACAGGTCATCAAAAGGGCTCGAGTATGTCTCTCAAATCTCTGCATTTTTTTAGTCTAAATGGTAATACACATTAGTGGTATCTGTGTAGTGGGTTAAAAGTTGAATAGTAAGTCAAAAGCACACGTAAAATCCTAAAAATGTAGAGGAAGGTTTCAATTCTGTTAAAAAAACATGGAAATGGAGAAAGAGTTATTAAACAGTTATAATATTGAATTCCATCATGGATTTTTAGTGGTATGGACATCAGAGAATGTATGTAGATCTGTTTGTAGTGATTCTTTAGATTCTGTTAGGAGTGAAAGTGTTAGGTTAGTCCACTTTAACCAGCAGGAGTTTATGCATCATTTCTTTTTCTATGAAGAAATAATACTCATCTCATTTTTATTAGACAACTTTCTGTGCAGAAACACTGAGTCACACACAGACCTTGGGTGACTTGAAAGGCACCACCAAATAAAATGTGTTATTGTTATTTATAAAGCACTTCAAAAACAACACTGTGGGCCAAAGTGCTGCACACAGAACATAAAAACAAATAAAACGCATAAAAGAATTAATAAAGATAATAAATGTTATTATACATTTAAACAATAAAAGCCAACCTCTCACGCTGAGTTAAAAGCCAAAGAGAAAAAATGTGAGAGGATTAAAAAACTTAAATGGTGTTGTTCTGCCTGATGTGCAAAGGTCGTTCATTCCACAGTTTGGAGGCGGCGACTGAAAAAGCCCTGTCACCGTCAGCTTCCTCTTTATCTCTTTATCTTTATCAATGACTGATCTGCTGATTTTTGAGACTGTGAAGGAGTGTACGACTGGAGCAGGTCAGACAGATACTGCGGCAAGACCACTGAGGCATTTAAAAACAAAAGAATTTTAAAATCAACTCGGAAACAAAACGGAAGACAGTGAATATATATTAAATTGGAGTTGATATTGTGTTATTTTTTTTGCACCAGTTAAAAGTAGAGCAACAGCGTTTTAATTGAATTGACTCAGACAGTAAACAGGTTCAGACCGGCTCGCTGCACTGACTGCATTAATCCTCATGGAGATACTTTTGTGGAGCAACTGCTCAAACAAAACTAAAAAAGAGATATTTGTCAGTATGAGAAAAGTAGAAATGTTTTTGGTCCATTTGGATCACAGGTGTCAGTATCCTGCATGTTTTAGGTATTTCCCTCTTCTTCACACCTGGAAGCCATTACATCCTTATCAGGCTTCTGCAGAGCATGATGATAGGCTGATCATGTGTTGGAGGAGGGAAATATCTAAATCAGCCAGGATACCGACCCTGGAGGACTGGAGTTTGACAGCCCTGATTTAGAGCTGAGCTGAGAGATGTCAACACTGTCAGACTATGTAATACAGCATCAAACATATGATACAAATCCACCCATTCAGGCTGTAGCCCACCCACTTGTAGTTTATTTTTTTGCTTGCTTATTTGATGAGGACCGTGCATATTAATGACCACTCAGTACAATTAAAAACATTACTTTGTGTAAATATGCCGGATTTAGCTGGGAGCTATTTTCCATCCGTAGTCCTCAACATTTAAAAACAGACTAAAACATACAAACAGCACAATACAGTGTATATGACACATTACTATATACGAGTGTACATTGTTAATACAATAAATACAATATAAAACTGCCAAGAAGAAAAACTACATAAATGTGAATGAACTACTGAGCTAACATCACAGGTGATTACAGGTTTGATTAGACTTTAACATTTTGGTTTTTTTTAGCTCTTTTTTAAATGACGAAAAGGTGGAGATTTCGTGATTAGTCACTGGGAGACTATTCCATTATTCCACTATTCCTTATTGCCTACAAAAGAAATGGTGTTTTGACCTGTTTTAGTGCGTCTGAACGGCACCTTATGATTAACTTCTGTAGTAGTATCCATACACTACTGTATATTATTCATGTCCCAGTGGTTCATACAAGACAGGGAGAGAAAATAAAGTAAAACTAGTAGGCTAGGAGTCAATTTCTTAAAACACTCAACACTCTAATCAGGCCTTTAGTCTAAATAAAATAATAAGGATAATGAAAATTTCCAAACTATAATAACTCCCTCTCCTGACTATATGAAGCTATTTGGTGTAAACAGGGTCAGAAAGAATTGATATCGTCATTTAACTCTAATTCATTAAGCTGTGTATGATGTAACCAGCAGGAGGCCAATACTCTAATATTCCATTTTTGCTTCAGGCTGAGGTATATGAGTTATCAGTGAGAAGGAACTAACTAAATTAAAAATAGATTTCCAATAAAAGACAGTAATTGTTGCCTCAGTTACTGAGGTTTTAGCACTAGGTTAGAAATAAGATCCGACCCTATGAATTATAAAACTAATTCAATGCAATGTCTTTGTCCTAAAGCTAAAGACACAATGAAATCCCTTTTTAAAACTCACTAGGAGTAGATTTTCATTTTGGTGTATTCAAAGAAAATTAAGGTTCTAATAAAACAAATGTTATACCCAGCTCTGAGGGTCTGTCTTCTCTTTATTTGTGACTGTACAACAACAAAGATTAGTGTTGAGGGGAGATTAAAACATGCTCTTTACAGTTCAGAGTCATGTCAACAACAGGATATTTCCCATTGTTGTGTTTTTTACTTTGACCTTTGCTTCTTGAGATCTATGTCATACAGGTGGAATAATAAATCACAATAGTGTTCCAGACCATAGACACACCACAGGTATAAAAACAGAAACACTTCAAGATGAAACCGTGATGCTTAAAACATACACACTAATACTACGATATATTGATTCATTTGTGTGCGGAACTTGATCCTAGCTTATTAATTAATTTTATTTATTTATTTATTCATTCAAATCTAAATGATTGGAAAGGCGCAGGATCGAGAAAACGTATAAGACCTGCCCCTTTCTTAAAACATCTGCTTACATCAGATAAGTTATTACAGTAAACAGTTTACATGACAGTCAGTGAAAATTAACAAATCCATAAGTAAAATTATTACATGTTTTTATAAAGCTTCTGTCTTCTCACCTTACACAACCTCTTAAACTGAACAATATTTGTACAGCTCTTCTCTTCATTTGCCAAACAATTCCACATTCTGACACCCACAACAGAAATATACATTTGCTTCACATTAGTCCGAACCCTTTGCTGTTTGAAATTAAACCATCTTCTGTTTTTCATCCTGTGATGCTAAAACAAATAATCT
>JAPTYQ010000007.1:9779232-9803543 GCA_029814465.1 Ostorhinchus cyanosoma | reverse complement strand
TATATATATACACACACACACACACACACACGTGTGTACTTTATTTAACTAAAACTTTAATTCCATGGGTTGAGTCTGCTCATTATATACCAAGGGGTCACTTGACATTTCAGCTATTACTACTATCACTATTCAACTAGATAATAGAAGTGTTAGTGGTTCATTTTTGGGTCAAACATTGCATAATTTTGGAAGAAAGTTAAGAACATCTCAGTGAATAAACCTGCTGGTGTCATAATATACATTTTATGAACTGAAGCGGCGCATATTAACAAATCCAGATAATAGGACCAGGGTAAATGATTCAAGTTTCATGTGTAAGATTTCAGGGGATTAGGAGGAGGATCTAATTACAGAAATGGAGTAGAATATTCATTATTATGTTTTCATTAGTGTATAATCACCCAAAATGAGAACGGAGTTTTAATTACCTCAGAACTACAGATCACACAGTAAACCTTTCGTTTCACTCCTCAGCTGAAACATTACTGTAATTTACCGTTAAAGTCTTTCAAAAATATGAGCGTACCTTTAAAATGTCTGACGCTCTAAGGATCTGTCTCATCCAGTTTTCTTTTGCCTGACGCTGCTTCTTCAGAGCGACTCCACCACCTCAAGTCCAACTCCTCTTTGACGTTGCCAGGCTGAGAAGCAGAGCAGATGACAGCGTTGATTCAGACCTCAAATAAACTCTGCTGCCATATGAAACATTCACTTGGACCGTATTCGTTCGGTCAAACGATTGTTGTTTCTGCTCTCCTTTAAAACTGCAAAACAAAAAATGTATAATTAATGCCTTTACAGACTGTGATTTGGGAGAAGAAGAGAAAAAATGAATTGGGAATGATGCAACTATTCAGGTTTTCCATGTAAAGAATGTGCAGATAAGAGTCCAGAGGGATTTCACAACTTTGCACAAGAAAATTACAACTCAAAAAAATGTTGATAGAAGCAGAACATGTAGGAAAAAAAGAAAAGACTCCTGACTATGAAGAGAAACCATTTAAAATTGGGTTGATTCATTCACGTCAATTATACAAATAAAACTTATTAAAAAAACAACCATATCAGTAAATGTTATATAAAAAAAGGCCTGTAAAAAGCAGGAATTTCTAAATGGGTTTGGACTCATGTTTGTAATTCAATGCAAACAATATGAAGATGAACTATTGAGCTACCAACAGACTCAAGGATCTGGAGGAATGTTTGTCTAAACTGATTACCCATGATGCCTCTAGTGGCGCTGCGTCAGAATCCTAAAGCTGACAGATCCACCTGGTTCAGGACTACTTCACTAAACCTTTTGCAGGTACTTGAATGCATCGTTACAAGCAGAAACCTAACGTGCCTGCACTTGAAAACCCTCAGCCTTCAGTCCACACCAACGTTTTTACACGGACTGACAGACAGACGACCAACTGATGAAAATACCCTGCGGCAAGGGCCGAGGGTAAAAACGACTTAACCTGTGTAAAGAGGACTCCACTCCCCCCTGACGCACGCGGTGGGAAGCGGCGGTAGAGTCACGGTCCGCAGACCCCTCCCTCAGCACTCACACACACCATCATCTACCTGCTCCTTTTTCATTAGGAGCTGTATTTAAGGGTCTGGTCTGTGCAGCGCTGGATCATTGTCTTCACTGCACCTCATCACGTCGGCGCCTGCAGCCTGTGCGTACCTCGCACATACTGAGTGCAATTTGAGAGAGAGAGACACTTACGGAGAAACATCCCAAACACCAAATCTCAGGAAAAAACACCTTCATTTGTATCGACAAAGTGTTTTGGTGTTTGAAATAGGTTCACCAATGACTTAGCTTTACATAAGTAGTGAATAAATGAATAAAACGATAGGTAAGCGTACAAAACATGATAAATTGTGATGTTGTCTGTCCTTTTATTTTCACTAAATGTCTCAAATGTGACATAAATGAGACTGATTAATATGTATCAAACTTCATCAGATGTGGACAAATGTTTTCTCCAAACTAAATATTTACAAAGAACAATATATAACTCATATATATAATTAAAAAAAACCTAACTTTCCACTGCAACAACATGACCACTAAGTCCATCTGTGAGTTTCAACTTCTGTGCCAAATCTGAAGAAATTCCCTCTTGACCTTCCAGAGATATTGTGTTGATAATAATGAATCGACATTAGGTCAGTGTGTGTTCGACTCTTGGCATCCACAGTCACTTCAGTTTATCTTTGGGTCTAACTCTGTGACATTCTGTCAAGCTCTGGCTGAGTTATCGTGTTTAAAATGTAATGGGGACTGACCTGAAGGTATTATTTCATACAAAAAAAAGGAAGAAAAAAACTTCTTCACTCACAAATTGCTTGAGAAGGTTTCTGCTTTTTCCAAAAAAAGTGAATACACACGATGAGACATGGAATCTACATTTCCTAGTTAATTCTGACATTTAATCACATGACTGATCAACTATTTTTAGCGTCTTCCTGCATACTCCTTTAAATCATAAATAATACAACAGGTTGTGGCAACTGATGAGGAGGCAAAATTATTCTTCACAGCTATTTTAGGTTGAAAATACCACCGCCACAGCCATGTGCTATGCACAGTAATCCATAGAGGCCACAATACTTTATGTGCATTTCCTACCAGTTTATGGAAATGCACATAACTTGCCTTTTCATCTTTTTTCACTTGACATTTTATGGAAACAAGGCTTATGGCATTTCCCAAACCGTTAAAAACTTGCTGAAAGCTGCTACAAAATGAAAATAAAGAGTGTTTTTATCATATCAGCCTTTTGCAGAAGTGCAAACACCAGCTCAAATTCTCCAGTTTAACAAGACGTTTTGACATTTGCCTCTCACCACTTGGACAGAATCGATGCAGACCGAGCTGATGTGCATGTCAATGCTGCCTGCGGTACCTGTCTGGAGGACTTGATCAGCGTTGCAGAGCGCCGGCTGCAGTGGCTGGTGATGGGCCACTCTGTTCGCTCCAGAAGGATCCTGGTTCTGGGAATGTGACTCCATGACGCTCCGAGTCCCGGCTGCACCTCCCCACCGGTGCTCCTCGTGACATGGTTTGTTACCTGAACACCACAAATCAAATTGTTTAGCCTTTCTTATTTATTCTCTCTAATTAATTTTAAGTAATATATTATTCACCTGCTGAACCCACTTTATCCTAACTGGAGCCTATCTCAGCTACTTATGGGTAAAGGTGGCATACACCCTGGCTGACTCACATTCACACCTATGGGCAATTTAGATTAACCAGTTAACCTATCAGTGCATGTCTTTGGATGGTGGGAGGAAGCCAGAGGACCCAGAGAGAACCCACTTTGACACAGGGACCCATCGACTGGTGTTGGAATGGAACCCAGGACCTTCCGCTGTGACGCACGAGTGCTATCCGCTGCAGCACGTGTCGCCCTTTTGTGCAGTGGATTATATTATATGAGGTGTTAATATTCCAAACTATCACCTGCCGGGGAGATCATGCACCACAGTGCACTCTAGCTACATACACCATAAACACATTCATGCTTTGTCAGATCTCATCAAGTTTTCTCCTTCAAATTAAAAGCTCAGTCAATCAAAACAACATTGTACAATCTGTGCTGCATCAGCTGATAGTTTACATTAAAGCTCTGTTAGCTTAGCTCTGTAGTTAGACTGTAAACCACTGCCCAAAAACTAAAAGTCACCTGTGTTTTCTGTACTCTTTGTTGTCAATATCTGCACTACAGATCTGTTTGAAATCCAAACAAGGTCCAAACTATTGGTTTAGTCTGAACCAAATTCAGTGTTTCAATTTTCCCCCTATAATCTTCCATGGTGTTAGTTTCCTTCACCATAGGAAACCAGCAGACTTACTCTCTACTCCCTCTAGTGGTCACATACATTCAGCAACATTATAGTCATGGCTGTGAATAAATTCAGTTCCTATCTCTGCAGTATTGTACACTGATATCGAAGACAATGTCGTAGCTCTTTATTCTTGATGCTGTGATGATACTTTAGTTCTTTTTTAGTATTTTAAAGTAGAAATACCACATTAGTTCTTTAAGGCTGTACTGAAAAAATAAAAACTAGAACAGCCTAAGTGTCCTACTTTTACAATCCATATCAAATTATCATTATCTCACTTCCATTTACCTAATCATTAGATGAGAAGGCGGATATTCTTTGGTGCAGGCTTTTAATGTGATTAGTTCCATTTTTTACATATTTATAATCCCCAGTAACACACCTTTATAAAGAGTTTTGTTGTATAATTTCCTGATTTTGTCTTCACTTCCTGTCTCAAAGGGATGCCATGAGGATGTGTGAAAGGTTGTGAGGCGGTTTGAGCGTGCTCAGTCTGAACCCAGAGTACAGCTCTGCAGGGATGGTGTCATCCTTACCAAAGCAGCCACGTTGAAGTCTTTTGCCATTGTCTTCAGAACGCCTGCCACTTGTATCATCAAGGACATGCCTGCGGGCACAGGAAGTTGTAGAGAGGTTTGTCCGTGTAGAGAATACTTGTGACGCCTTTCAAAGCTACTTTGAAAACAGTATTCAGGACTGTACTATTCACATTATCTACGTAGTTAATCTCAGAGCAGGTTTCTCCTGACCAGTAGTTTCTCCAAAGCTCAGTCATTTTTTCAGGTGGGGAGAGGCTTTTTACAAAATGTTTATTATACACCATAAGAAAATACACAATATGAAATGAAAATAATGTTTAAGCCATTCTTAATAATGAATGTACTGATCTAACTATATAAATTACTGACCCTTCCATTTCTACGTTTGTCCTTTGTTTATTTCTATTTTTGTCATGTACATGTATTTTTAATCTGTAACGCGTAAAAAACAGGACTATGCAATTTGGTGATGACTAGATTGTGAATATTGTGGGCTACATTGTAAATGTAACTTGAATTTGAGTTATCTAATAAAATGCAGAAATGACTCATTTAGAAATGTCAAGTCAAACATGCAAAAATTTCTTGTGGAGTTTCATGTATTCCGTTTTACACAGTACCTCTCTACCAAGTGCCATTAAATCTAAAATGCAATATGACCAGATAATAAAGATAATTTTCCATTTATGCAAAATCCTCCTAAGTTTGGACCTTTATATTTGAGCTTTTTGCAATTTTACAACAGTTAAGGCTGACACTGTGAATGAATCAACTGTGCAAAGAAAAAAAAAAAGGCTAACTTTTTTAAACTGTTGTATCCTTACACAGCTTATTGCACCATATTAATCAATTAGAGATTTATGTTAACCAGTAGGTATTAAATATCCAGTATAACTCATTATTTCACATAATTATTGTAGGAACTATTTTGTACGTCAGCTTTCCCGTTGGTCGCTGATATTAGTGACTGTTATTTTACAGATTCATGAGCTGAATTTATAGACCCGGGTGCAAACATAGCCTCAGGTATGATGGATTCTGATGGACTAGCAGAGAGAGATATCACCTTCATTTTGTTTGCCTCCCAGTAGAGGAGAGATAACGGCTGACACAGAGTCCACGATCACTGCCTTGACAGAGCCACCGCCAACAGACGCCTTGAACAAAATGTGACAAAATTAGACTGCACAAAATTTGATTTGGCGCTCCCTACGGTCTGCACTGAGTTGCTGATTTACTCTGAGCAAAAGAATACAATGTAAGGCACCTGCTGAAGGCCACTGCTGCGAAGACCATACAGGCAATTGAGTAAGGAGAAGACGTCAAACAAACGATAGATATGGATTCTCTGAAGAGCTGCCATCTGTAAACAGAGTTTGTCTCATATGGTTTCACATCACACATCATTTAAGACTTGTTTAAACTTCATTGCAGTCACCTCACCTGCTCCTCTGTGTTACGGGTTTCAGTTCGTAGCATTTGGAGCAGGCGGCTGGCAGACAGCCCGCCTGTGGTATCGATATATATTACGCTCTGTTTCAGCTGGTAAGAAATGTGCACTGCAACACCAAAACACACCTAGAGAACGTGACCAGAATGCAAGGGAACAGTTTTAGATCCAACGGGTCATTTGTATTTGCTAAATGGTAAGTCTTCAGCCACAGTACAGCAGTATTCTACAGGAGAATAGGGAATTCTAAAAAGCAGGGATTTATGAGGCTGAAATTATCAGTGATGGAGAGAGAAGGTAGAAAATACTCACCTGAGATTTGCCACTTCCCGGGCCTCCTGACAGCTCTGTTATCTCTCCAGTATACAAGCCAGAATCCAGCAGTTTATCTAAGCTGTAAGAAACAAGGTACAATTCATTACTCACAACTGCCATCCGATGTAATAAACCATTAAGTCCAAGTGTACCTGCAGCCCAAACACAAGCTGCAGTTGGGGAAGCATAATACACAGCTCACACTGGGTTTTATTTTTAAAATGCACCTTATTTCGACTGTTTCTTATCAAGCTCGGCTACTGGCTGCATCAGCAAAGTTAATCTATTAAGCAGAGTGTGCACTTTATTAGTCTGAGATATGTTTAGTATGAGTCTGTGTGTGCATGGGGATTGGTAGTGACAGGTTTAATGGGTGTCTCTGCTGAATATCTGCATCTATATATAAATGCCTGGGTAATAAATAGACGTTTTGCAAAAAATAAAACAATGGGATGTTTTAGTTTAAATCAGAAAGTCATGTAGTGAAGTAGGGAGTTTGAAAGAAAAGGACTTTACATTAAATGGTGTTTTGTTTTGCTTTTTAAACACGTGAAATTAGATTCTGCTTGCAATCTATTCAATAAAATATACTAGTACGTATATATATTTGTGTCCACTTCAAAGCTGAACACAGCTTGTCATGGTGTCCAGTTTTAGAAATGTCGCTAATATCTGGCATCACAGTGTTTGTATTTTTCTTGGTTGTGAATAAACTGAACTGATATAATAAACTGATAGATCTAGACCAGGGGTGTCCAATCCTGGTCCTCCAGATCTACAGTACCATCCTGCATGTTTTAGATGTATCCCTCTTCTGACACACTTGATTCAAATGATAAGCCTATCATCCAGTTCTGCAGAAGCCTGATAAGCACCGTCAGATGAACTGGAAGAGGGAAACATCTGAAACATGCAGGATAACGGCTGTTGAGGACCAGGATTGGACACTCCTGATCTAGACCCTTCAAACTGCTGAGATCCATCAGTAGTTGCTTTTCCATTGGAAATATGCACAAAACTTTACAGATATTTACAAAATGTCGAAATAAACAGAGGTGCGTAATGTTTTTTTTTCATTACATCTCAAATGCAATGATTTGTTTATTATTGCGAGATGTCATGAGAAGTCATTCCATAAACATGGCGACAAATGTAAGTATCATGTGGATTTACAGATATATTCAGTATTCAGGCAAGTTATATTTGCACAGTTTGAGGGTCAATGGAAAAGCGACTAGTGGTGCACAGTTCCTATTTCATTCTGTTCCTGTGCTCCACAAATACTTCATGTTAATGATTCATTTCAACTAAGCTTCCCCTGTAAATGCTGGGGCCACATTAAGACCAATATATACCATACATGGCCTTGGTTTGGAGATTTAGCCAAAAAACTGAACAGACAAATTACAATCAAATTCTAATTAAAAAAACAATAGTAAAAAATATATGTGAATGTGCATCATTTGCAAACAAATAGCAATTTCAATTTAAAAATCATTAGGTGCCTCTCCATGAATGTATTTAAGGCAAATAAAAAAGAAATTTAAAAAATCCTCCATTTTCTCACTCAGTGTGTTTTTTTGAGACTATTTGCCAAAGACTAAATGCATATAAACGAAATGGAAACACCTTTTCATGAGACTCGATCAGCCGTTTGCAACATCTTCCCAAGTAACAAAGTGTGAAAGCATGTTTGGCACAAGAGGTAGTATGAACTGATGAAGAGACCAGATTATTTCAATGTCTAATCTGAGAAAAACAGGCATTACAGCCACATTAAATGTAAAGAAACATGACAATCTACTACTTCTACTCTATTAAAACCATGTGTATCACGCCTACAATAGCCCCTGCTGATGACACAACACAGCCTGGATTATTCAGTCCCAAGTTTATGGAAACGCATATTATTCACATTTTCTTTTTTGAAACTTTTCAAAAGTTCACTCTAACTTCACTTGACATTTTATGAAAATGCGGCTTTTGACATACAGTGACTGGAAAGAAATATTCAGTTTGCAATTTCTGCCATCATACAAAAAACAAAAATCACATATATAGAGCTGAGCCTCAACTGTAGGCAATGGGTTGTTAAATTCTTCAGCAACCCTGTGTTTTCATGCTGAGAAACATTCAAGACAGTTCCATCTTTCAACTTTACAGGAGTACTTACTCAATAGCACTGAAGCATTAACCACTTAGGGAAATATTGCATTTTATCGTAGGGTGATTTATACAATAGAAAATAAAGACTGCTTCATCTGAACATGTCAGATTTTCAAGTTTCTAAACATTTCTCTCGGTCTGGGTGTGTAAACAGACTCGAGGCTGGTTTAAGTGTTTTGTCAAAGAAGTGTGGCCTGTCATAACAGCACTAGAGCGTCCTGATTTGTCAGTGTTGACGCTCAGCGATCTGTGCATTTTGTGGAATCTCATCATCTTTGCTCGTATGTGTGATGATGGATGTGACAGCGATGCGGTTAAATCTACATAGTCAAGGTCCTCCAGCTTGAAGGTCAGGCATCAGTGGAATCCTGCGGTTGGTTGATCGTGGTTCTTGTCACTCGGAGCCTGATTGTGAAGAGGGGAATTAGTGAGGACGGACATGACGCCGACACTTACATTGTTCCTGTCTACGCTGACGATGGGATACAGAGGGCGGAACAGCAGGATGAGAGTGTCCTTGAAAAACCACAGATCGGGCATTTCCCGTGGGGTGCACAGGGTTTTTTTTTCCCCATTAATGAAGATCATGTGAGATGACATTACTGTGCAGTCTCTGGAACTAAAACTCTTCATCATAATGATTGATGTAATGTGAAGAAAATTAAGAGGTTAAGGTTTGTTGGTCAGTTTAGGTTTCTCTTCACTTTGACTTTTTAAGGACTACTCTAGGTTTTTACTTATCGAACTAATCAATTTGCGACTCGGGGAATTAAAACATCAGCAGGATATTCATCATTTCTAGAAATACAGTGAATTAAAAATCTCATCTTTTTCCTAATTTTACTTAAAAGCACATACTCTGTCATCTGTTAAACCTGGCTGTGGCAGATCCAATTAGAGAATATGGGAGCTCTATCTTTATACTATTTCCTCAGAGGTTCGACTGTCTGGTGCTTTCAACTGATTTAGCAGCCGGGATGAAGAATCAGCAGATATAAGGCTTCTGCAGACACATGCCAGCTGATAATTAAGAAAAAAAATGCAGTACATTTATTTTACGATTTATATCCTCATTTGTGTCATGTTTCATATCCAGACAGCGATACATTAAGACACATTCCAGTAAAACCCTATTTCCTGTTGCATTTGGAAGGTCTATTTATTATTTTTCATTTTTGTCAGTGTGTGAATTTTTGAATTAGACGTGCACCAAAATATAAAATATCAATGCGGAAAATATATCTAGTGTCATCAGAATTTGTAACAAGCTTGTGGCCATCACCAAGTATTAAAAGGGTCCTTCAGTAGCATTAATGTAGTTAAACACAATGGTAAGAAAAAGGATTTTAACACTGAAAATTCACATTTTCTGCGTCTATTTGTCATTAAATTTGATCTGGTCTGTATCCAAGTTACACGTGTCGACATACAATATTCTTAACCAAATACTAAACTATGATATTTCATGTTTTTATTGAACACAGCTATTAAAGACTTACAATGTTGCTGGAAAAAGTAATTAAACTCTTGTATTTAATAAGTGGTTCAACCTCTTTCAGCAGAAACAATCTAGGAAATAGGATGTTTCACTTTTCTTCCCACTGTAGTTAAATATATCAGGGCTGGAGCTTGTCCCAACCTCTGATAGCTCTTGATATATTTTCGGCATTGATATTTTACATTTTGCTGCATATTTAATGTTTCACTTTCTTGCCACTGTGTGTAGTTGGCTGAATAGTTAGCTTAATTACGCAGAGTTTGACAACACAGGAATCAAGTAGTTTCTCCAAAGTTAACCAATAGTTTACATGAAAGGTATGGAATAGTTTTGTAGTTCTGCTCCAGGAATGAAATGTTAACAATATATAAAAAACAGCAAAGGAACCACACTAAACCAGAACTGAATTGTGGGTGAAAATTGCTGAAAAAATATTAATTCATTTTCTAGGCGTGCTCAGGATAATGAAAGCACATGCATTCCAGCAATCCATTATTGTTCCCATGTTTACTCCAACAAATAACTAAGAAATTAAAGCAACTTTGGTGAAAAATGTAGTTTTTGAAAAAAAAAAAACTTTTTTTAAGCAAACACCATAAATCAGAACTGTGAATACCAAACATGTAGTAAAATACTATTACTGCAAGCGCATGAACTGTGGCAGCAAAAAATCTGTTTATCCAAGTTCCTACACAGTGCTGCAAAAATGGGACTTGTGACAATAAAATAAATCACAGAGCATAAGAGGTTGTAACGCTTTTCACACATTATTCATAATTATTGTGTACAGCCACAATGCCATTTAGTATATCTACAAGAAAACTAGAGCTGCATAATATATAGTTTGAGCATCGTCATCTCGATGTACGTGTGTGCAATAGTCACATTGCAGGTCCTGTGATGTTGGAGGCAAATTAACTCAACATGTTCTCATCTAACGTTGATGGTACGTCAGTTTGCTGAAGCAGACCACGCCCCTGCACATGGAGAGCGTCGCTGGTAACAACATTGCCAGGCACGACAAACCCCACCCCTCGCAAATGTTTCATCTGATTTGCCCTACCTCTTATCATTGAATACCACTTTTTTGATTACCTTTGACTTACTTTCACCAAAATTTAATGGGATCTACTCTAGACCACCTCACACCTTTCCTGAATATTTCATGGAAATTGGTCCAGTAGTTTTTTGAGTAAAGTTGCTGATAAATAGACAAAGACAGATTAAAAAAAAAGGGACCAAAAGCAATACCCTCGCCTCACCTTATGGGGGCGGGGTAAACATGAGCAATGAACAAGAGAAAATCACCAAAAATGAAGATTTAGGGCTAAAAAGAAAAGCAATGTCAGTTATCTGGAATTATTTCAGCTACAAGGATGATACTGAAACGTGCTCTGTGTCGACAGTGCCTTGGACCTGTTTCCACAACAAGAGGAAACAACTAATTTGTTTTCCCTTTTACGTCAGCACCACACAGCTATTATATCCTCCTGAGTATTTTTTTTTTATTGCAATAAATACCACAGGGTTAAAAAAACTCCCAATGTCAGTTTTTTCCAACATCACGCAGCCCTAAAGAGAACACATTCACATTCATTCTGAAGCCATTTTCTTATCAATCTCTCAAAAACTAATTAAAGTGACTATTATTAAACTTGCATTGTAATATTGGCCAACATATCATTATGTTGGCGGTAGGGATTCACACACAATGCATCAGCTAACATCCCTATTGGCAAATGGCATTTGATTTTTATCTGTTGTGTTATAATAAAGGTTTTTTCATAAATATTGAATTAGTGTTAATTCAAGGATAATGTACTCAAAGCCTGAAACTCTTTAAAGCAAATACGTTAACCTATTTTTCTAGATTTACTGAAGATTTCCCTGGCACAGAGGTGAATAGCAAAAAACAAAATAAACAATAACAGAAAAAAACAACAAGACAAAGCGAAGTTTAAGTATTAGTATTGGCCTAGATCTGTGCATTTGCTGTAACTCTAGTTGGCAGGTTGTTTTAATGTCAGATTTAATAAATGACAGTCCATGTGATACCAAACTGAAAAAAAAAAAAAAAAAAACGTAACTATTATGAATCTATAAAATATTCATCATCCCTTGCCTTTCAAAATATTACACTTATGAAAAAATAAATACACAAGTGCCATTTATTATCCATTATCACACCACTTTTGTAAGCCATAATACATTTCACTGAACATAATGGTTTAAGTATAATGCTGCAGCTGGCAGATTTTCTCTATTTAATGAAGTGTAATTAAAAGACAGTCAATATAAATATATATTTCATGAGAGTGGCTAAATAAGAGAATGTCCAAATTTAAGAGCTGATGTCTTCATTTTGAAGGAACAGCATTTGTTTACATTTTCCAAAGCAATGCCATTGCCAATGTCAATGACTCCTCTAAGTGCTCTTATTACTTAAACTACAAACAAAAGCAAACTGTAAGAAAGTAAACAAAGTAAAGTGGAGGAGGATTGAAATAGACAAAGATTTCCTTTGTCTAAGGCCATTTCTGCTTTGGGTACTAACTGAACAAAAACCCCACAGAAGATAGGGGGTAATGCGCTGGATGAAATCTATAACCTCACCACTAGATGTCACTAAACATTTCCTTTAACTGCATGCTTAAAGGGGCTCTCGGAAAATATTTCTGTTGTAAAATATTTTTTAAAAAGACTTAAGGGTATCATTAAAGCATTCAGAATAAAGAGCTCCAAAGTTTTGCCAAAGACCCCAGTGTAGAGGGTTATAGAGCTACAAACTGAATTTATTCACATTTATGTGACCACTAGAGGGAGGAGTGAGTCACTGTCACTCTGTCATTGAACTCTGGCATTGAACACTAGCACCAATGGGCCTTTGACCAAAACATCAGAAAGTGACCATATTGGATGAGAACAACCACAAAACAACTTTTGGAGTAAAAGAAAGTGACAAAGTGATAAAATCTAGAAGCACTGTTGTTTTCACCACTGGACACGACGGTAAATGAAAGGAATGGAGTTTGAGGATGAAATCACAGCTTGTCTTCTAAACAGGTGTGTTTGTTTGTAAGGCTTATGAAGTTATTATGTGATGATATTATCTTTTCTAAGTTGCAGTTTGTTGATACACAGTTCAGACTAAACTGTGACAGTTCTGACCTTATTTGGATGATTTCACAGAGATCCTCAGTTCAGATATTGAAAACACAAGCTGTGCAGAAACCAGAGGTGATTTGTGGTTTTACGTTGGCTGTTTTCTATCTAAAAGCAAAGGTAAGCTAAAAGAGCTAGAATGTAAACCTACTGAGTAACACAGTAAGCTACATGAATATTACAAGACCCATTATTATTCCGATTCTGTCAAAATAATCACTTATGAGTTTTAACATGAATAATAAATCTTGATGATCCCATTAATAGATGTGTGTGAACAATGACATTCATACCATAATCAGTGAGTGATACAGTCTGTGGATACATGGTGTCAATTCATTGTTGATTTTTATAGTATTCTGGTGAATGGTTTCCCCGTGTTGTAAGGAGTTAAGAATATCAATATGAAATATATACTTAAGAACAAGAAAGTTCACTGGAAATGGATTTCCTTTTTCAGTTTCATGCAGGTTTCTCAACTGCCCCTAAAGTCACCCAAGTATAAACTGGACTTATTTTCCACAACTTGCAGATCTTTTGACCATTCTGATATTAAAATGACATTTTTAAGATGCACAGGTTATGTGAAAATGGAATTTTTTGCAAGATGTTGTACCACAAATCTATGTGGAAGACGTGAAAGTGAGTGGGGATAAAATACTGTTATAAAATAATGTTAGTTACCAATAAAATATGCAATACTAGTGGGTGTTTTGTACTTACATTTTGTTAATCTATTTTCATACACACACACCATTCTCAACACTTCTGATCACACTAGGGATGCAAGTTATCGATTAATCCATTAATCTTTAGCTGGCTGACCTTATCGACTGATCAACAATTAATTGATGAGTGGCAATTTTCCTGAGACCCTGAGTTTCTCTTTCAATAGGGTCTGTAAGAATAAAAGCTAAATATTGCTTATATACTTCATTAAAAAGCATGTCATATTCCTGAAGGATTTTTAATGAACCACTAGATACAGTACAGGCAATGACATTTATGTAGGAGAACTAAAGAAATTCTGCAGAGAAATTGAATAAAATACATGGATCTGAAGAGGGGCAGTTTAGAAGAAATGGGCATTTCTGACTTTGCATTACTACCTGACATGATGGAGCAACATTTAGTGGATATGCCCTCCCCGCTCCCAACAGCAAGTGAAGTGTTTCTTATTGGCAAAAGGTGAATTGCACCATTTTGTTAATAAATGACCTTTGCTTTAGTGAAATCAAGAATAAAAACTGAAACTAGCAGTAAAAAACTAATTTCCTTAAGTGGAATAAAAAATAAAAACAACAGTGACCGATGCACAATGAAATACACCTACAGAGAAGTGGCTTCACACAATATAGGGCCTTTAATAAACAACACATTTGTAAGTCATATTTTCTATCATACATTAAATAATCCTATCCTTTTCAGTATCTAAATCAAGGCTTTCCCCATAATGGGCTTCCTGAAAAACACTAAAACCAAAGAAAAACACAACTAAAACTATTTATGTAGTCATAAAACAGGAAAAATAAACTGAAGTAATTCTAATCAACACAAGCCCTTTTAATCTAAAAGTTTCCAGCTGAAACTGAATGAAAAGTGCGTCTCTGGACATGGAGCCTTATTCATCAGTTCCCCTTTTCACCAGTAGAGCGCAGCCACGACACACACAAATCACACTGGCTCAGCGGTTGATTGAGTTTCATATCACAAATCCAATGCACTGACTAATTTATGAAAACCACTTAAAAAGAGACACGGAGAGACATACACACCTGTGGTCATTAATTATGCTGGAACAGTGAGTTTAACTGTAGAAAAGGTAGCTGCCTATAAATTAAGTCTTTCTAGTCCATTTCACTGTTGTGCAGAGTGGTCTGCATTCTGGCCAAGGACCATTTTCAGTCTAAAGGTGGAATATTTTTCTGCTAAGTTTTATTCACTGTCTGCTAAACCCAGACACAACAGCAGAAATCTACGTGCATGAGAGCAGCAACGTGTAAGTTTACGACCGGAATACAGCTAACAGTGGGATTCTTGACTTTGTCATCATTAAATTTTGATTTTCACATGTACCACAAAAACATTTTTAAGTATTTGTGTGCCTGTATGGAGTACTTGAGTTGTGGCCAGAGATAAAGCACCTTATGTATCAGGGGCCACTTTAGGCTGGATTCAGGAGCCAAATGGAAAGGAAAGAAGTTTGTTTTAACTGCTAAAAAATGTAGCACATAAGCCATTTCTGAAACACTCTGTGCTGCATGTGGTATTTTTAACTACAGAGACCAATGCTCCAGATGCAGACTGCACTGGCACAGGTCAACGCAATTTAGATAACACTAAAAAGATTTTAGTTTGATCAAATGAGTTGATGCAAAGGAATCCGGTTACAAACCCTTTTTGGTAACGTGCCACACTGTCGACTAAAAGCACTATGTAGTTGGATTAATCTGAGAGCAATACATCCACAGGAACTCAAAACTAGGCTGCACCAAATTGGAAAAAAATTACATTATGATTTTTTTTAACTCTGCGATATATTGTGATTTGAAAAAATACTCAGGAGGATATAATAGCTGTGTGGTGCTGACGTAAATGGTCAAACCAATTATTTGTGTTTCCTCTTGTTGTGTAGACAGGTGCAAGGCACTGCCGACACAGAACATGTGTTTCAGTATCATCCTTGTAGTCGAAATAATTCCAGATAACCGATGTTGCTTTTCTTTTTGGCATGAGGTCTTCGTTTTTGGTGATTTTCTCTTGTTCGTTGCTCATTTTTCAATGTTGTTACCAGTGACTCACTCCATGTGCAGGGGGCGTGGTCTGCTTTAGCAAACTGATTAAGAACAATTGACATTGGTGGATCGCTGTGCACAGTGTATGTCAAGTACCAAGGTTGAAATTAGACGAGAACACGTTGAGTTCATTTGCCTCCTACACAGCAGGACCTGCGATGTGACTATGTGTACATTGCAATGACGATGCTCAAATGATATATTGTGCAGCTCTACTCAAAACTGGATCATCAAATCTAACTGTATTTTATATTATATTCTGAACTGACAGATTTATGCGGAACACACACTTAACAATGGTCAGGTGATTCTGAATGTGACGTGGATGCGACAATAAGTGGTTGACTGATAGTGGCTTTTTATAGGTCAATATGGTAATGACAGGTTAGAGCAGAAAAAAGCAGATCATCGATTAATCAGCTGGTAGCATCTCCAACCTTCCACTAAAATAACACTGAGAACTACAAATGGGTACAGTTCAGATTTTATCGATACTACTACTCTTAATGATCTGCTGACTTTACAGTATTCTGAGTTCATTCAGGTTTCTACAAGTTAAATTTAAGACTTTAAGACTACTTAGAAGAAAATTTAATGCCCATTTCACTGCCTATTTCATGGCTATACTGGCAAAAATTTGTGACTCCTAGAATTTAGGAAAATTTATTTATTTACTCCAATGCCTTGATTGCCACCTTTTTGAGTCATTTCTAACAGGGGGCTGCAAAGTTAGTGATAACTGGTTCTAAATTTCAATCTAAATTGTCCAGATGGAACTTAGTAGGACTAATGTTACTTTCTTTGCGGCTTGGACATTTAAACACAATACAGCAAACAACTTTAACATAACTTAAGACCTATCATATCAAATTTAATATCTTTTAAAGACTTTAAGGTATTAAATGCATAGTTGTACATTCAAGACTTAAGACTTTTTAAGACCCTGTGGGAACCCTGTCTAATCAGTTCTTTTTGGGAGTGGTCTTAGGGTTATAGTTTACGTCAGGGGTGGGCAATCCTGGTCCTCGAGGGCCGGGATCCTGAATGTTTTCGATATTTCCCTCTTCCATCACATGGAAGCCATTATATTGTTATCAGGCTTCTGCAGAGCTTGATGATGAGATGATCATTAATTGAATCAGGTGTGATGGAAGAGGGAAATATCTAAAATATGTTGGATCCCAGCCCTCGAGGATCAGGTTTGCCCTCTCCTGGTTTAGGTTGATATCAATATTTTGTATTAGGAAAGTGCAAAAGAATTGTTTTGAACAGATTACTACCATACATGTCAATCTGAGAGAAAAAATCAGCAACTACTCGTCATTTCAAATCATTAACTCGTGTGTGCATTTGGACTTCAGGCTGCTAGCTAACACAACACAACACAACATAAACAGAGCAGGTAAACAGCAAACTAAACATCCTACTGTTCATTTCAACACCAGCATTTGAGAGACTTTGGCCACGTTCTGACAGATCAGTCATGTTTCTGACCGAATGTGTAAGAGGCCTGTGGCACCGTGTTGTAGAGTTCAATGTCCACTTTTTTGTTCAGTTCTCTTTAGTGTATTAAGCTGCTCGGAATTGCAGTGTGTGACAGAGAGCTGACCTGCCCCACAGAGACACAAACCCATGTGGATCAGAATTCTCACAAATAAGACAAGTTAACATTTGATCTTACTGATCCTAAGGTATTCAATTATTTGAGGAATGGTAGCCATACCTACTTAGAACACATTACACATCTTAAATTAATCTTTGACTTTAAGAACCGAATAACTGTCGCAGATCAATAAATGTGGACCTGCACGTCATATTGGCTGTAAAAATCTAGGTGGAAGTGATTTTCTAAATCTTTTCAACTATTGTGAAGTTCCTGTTTCCAACACAGTAAACACTCCTAACTTTGCTGATAGTTTGTAAAACACCTATCCCTACTCCTTGGTAACACTTCAACAGTGCTGTTTGGGATCCAATTCATCACATATCACATTATCGAATGTACAGCTCTAATCAACCATGTGTGTTGTGTTCTTAAGTTTATTCTTCTATGAGTCAAAGACTAGAACTCTGCTCCAGTTGATGGAAACACTCAGGTTGTGCTCTGTATTTCAGCTGGTCCTTAATTGTATCCCAAGCTTTAAGTCTGGTTATTTACAAAACCGTCAATGTTCCCAGGAAGCTGTGATTAAGAGGCCTCTAAATAGCCTCCAAAGTGTCTTTTAATTCAATATGCAGGGAGCTGTCCTCAGGAATTCATATTTGATTTTGGAGGTGAACCTTCCTTTAAGCTCCTGTGGCACTGAGCCAACCTTTAAATCCCCCGGCCCCTGAAAGACAAAGCAGTGTGCTGTGTCTGCTGTGTGTGCAGAATTATCTTTACCTGGGATTTCCAGTGGAGAGGATGGCTGTTGAGCTCAATAGTTCTTCATACAGATCAGCGCCTGACACAGGAAATGCTGTGTGCTGGGCCAGCAGCACTCGGCGGATGGCAAACAGAGCCTGAAATATAAAAATCACAGTATATGAAGCTTACGTGAGTGCTCCATGGATCAACCAGAGCACGTGTACCCATCTACCCGAGCCAGTGAAGCCAGACCTCTGCCCCCATGGGTCATTATGAACAGAATCCAATGGCACCCAATGGAGCTGCACAATATATCGTTTGAGCGTCGTCATCATGATGTACATGCGCACAATAGTCACATCGCAGGTCCTGTGATGTAGGAGGCAAATGAACTCAATGTGCTATCATCTATTTTCAACCTGGGTACCTGACAGACACTGCGCACAGCGATCCACCAATCACAATCATTCTTAATCAGTTTAAAGCAGACCACACCCCCTGCACACAGAGTGAGTCGCTGGTAACAACACTGAAAAATGAGCAACGAACAAGAGAAAATCACCAAAAACAAAGACTTGGTGCCAAAACGAAAAGCAACGTCAGTTTTCTGAAATTATTTCGGCTACAAGGATAAAACTGAAACACGTGTTCTATGTCGACAGTGGCTTACACCTGTTTGCACAATGAAAGGAAACAACTCATTTGTTTGACCATTTACGTCGGCACCCCACAGCTATTATATCCTCCTGAGTATTTTTTCATATCACAATATATATCGCAGGGTTAAAAAAAACAACAACCGCAATGTCAGTTTTTTCCAGTATCGTGCAGCCCATCGTGCAATGCATTCACACAGATTTGTGTGTATTTTTATATTGTTATCAGCCCCACACTGTTGGCCCTTTATATGCCTTCTCAATTTCATTCATATTTTGGAAATGTGTTTGCTTTGGTCTCTTACATTCAGACCAAAATTTTAAAGTGAGACAATCTTAAAACTTCAAACCTTTTGCAAAATGCAGGTCTCCAACATTCTGAAAAGCTGCCAGTTTACTACACTGCATTTCCAGTCTAACTGCCACTTTACAGGCTTTTGCAGCTTGATATAGTTTGCAGTATTTTAAAGTATGAATGAGGACAGTGGTAGCAAGTTACTTACTACAGGTACATCTGTGATATTGAAGGGGAAAAATAAATATATAAATATATAAAAACAGAGTGAAGAAGTTGCCCTGTTTACTCTCAGAGTAGTTTCAGTGTTAAGAGGGGTGACAGCTCTAATAAACACAGAAGACACAAACAATTGAAACAGGATTTTACCAGTAGAACAGCGGATAATAATATTGCACTTTGAGGTAACAGACACACTACGCTCCCCTATTTTAGACCAGCAATTTTTTGTTTAAAACTTTAGTTGAAAAAGTATTTTCCATTTATGTTTCATATCAGGACAGGACATTTTTGGTCATATCACACAGCTCTATGATCATATCTTCAGGAGAAATATGAAGTTATAGCAGGTGGCTGGGTAGATATTTGGCAAAAACGCTGAAAATGGTAAAAACTCTCAGCTTGACTGAATAAACCAGTATAAAAGGATATAAATACACAATGTGAACCTCCATACAGTAAAATTTAGGTATGGGTAAGCTAACTGTAATAGACATAATATAGTGGTACAGGGTCTGAACATCTCAACTCCCTTCAAGACAAGAGAATCACATTTTCAGTATGTTTGTACTTGAAGAACATAACAGATTTCTAAATCAAAAATATCAGGCGTCCTTCATGTAATTAATAAAATTTGTACAAAGCCACGCAGCTACAAGGCTGCTTCTATCATAAAAAGGCATGAGAGTTCTAACAATAAAACTGTATGAGAAAACAATAAAAAAAGTCCCCACAAAACACAAAGCATGCTGCATTTCTACTTCTTAGGAATAGACATAGGGATGTATAAACCAACAGTCTGAGACCCACATAGAAGTACAGTGCTGTCTTTACACTGGCCAATCTGGATACATTCTAGCCTCATTTCCATCATTTTGAATATGAGAACCAAAGGTTGGCTTCTTCAACACAGTTACTGACAGAAATGCCAGACTACGCCAGCTGGACACTGTTTATGTAGCAGCCAGGGACGGGATAGCAGCTTAAATAGAGTGCAGGCAGCGTGTTAGACAGTGACACTGCATCTCAACCAGTTGATAATCAGATAACAGATGATGTGGATGATGTGGTTAAATGTGGGCGCATCACAGCTTTTACATATTAGCAAACAGAATAGAAACCTCTACTGTTTTGGACAGAACTGGCTTATGGATTGAAGGTTAAAAAAAACAAAACAATCAGGTATATTACAAAGGCAACTTCAAGTTCAATAGAGTCTTAAGCCCTGTGGACACCTGACATTAAAGAGTGTTTTTTTTGTCGGGCAGCCGACAATAGAAACAGAGAATTAAACAACTGGGCCAATTCCAACTAGTGTTGATAGTGGATAAAGCCAGGGACAACATTAGCTTTTTTTTTTTCTTTTTTTTTTTACTTATTCTTATAGGTAATTTATGATTTTAGTTATTTGTTGACAGAATGTTCTTCAGAGAAATAATCTTAATTTTGCAATTTTTTGACAACAAAATCAAATTAAATCAGTATGTTGCTCTACTTGCATACACACACACACACTCACAGACAGACAGACGCACACACACACACACACACACACACACACACACACACACATATTTTTTAACAGTTACTGAAATGTATTTACTGATGAATTACTGCTAAATTACTCTATGTTTAATGTGTAGTTCAGATTTATTAAACATATTTGAACTTTCAGACTGGGCCAAGGGTGGTATAATTAATAATCAGCTTTTTCCTTTTCCAAACTATTATCATAGCCTTTAAAAACATTACTGGCTGAAAGACAACGGATCACTGGAAGTTATATCGATCAATTTGATGCCTTCAGTTTATCATGTAGTCTTCAAAAAGTAGAACAGACACTGATAGCGACACTGATATTTTTACTTCAGTACAGCAATTTTGAGATGTTCCTTATAGGCATCTTACTGATGTTTTTAGAGACTGGAAATATAACTATTTTGAACAAATATTAGCTGGTAATGATCAGCAGCCACTTGATCAGAGCGCTAACTGATCACAGGTGGAAAGCTCTAATGACAAGTAAGATCCACATAATTAAGATATGATTCAGACCGCATTCAAAATAAAGCTGAATAATACACCATAAATATATAAAGCAATCATTCTGACAGAAAATGTGATTTTATCCACAAAAAGGCTTCATATTTGGTCTGTTCAAGCTCTTACATTCTTATGAAGCCCTGGATACATGGAACATGCATTCAAACCATTTGGCCTCAATCAGATGAAGCCCCAGGAAATGTTGGCTTCTCACTGATTAATTGGAGTCAATTTGGCGGTGACACTAATGTTGTGAGTATATTTATCTCATCAGATGACCAATGCACTGCTGAGTGATGTTAGATTTTCATATTGTACATACCTGAAAGCAAGATATGTTTGAGCCAATGTTTTCATTATTAACAAAACTAATGAAATAAAGGTGTTAAAGAAAAGAAATAAAAATGTAAAAACTCCAAATGAGCATTTACCAGAAATGATAACAAATATTGTATTGTGTTTTTACAACTAAGATACACTGAAATTACAGATTACTTACTCGTTATTTAAGGTGGGTATATAATTTATCATCCTGGTTTTTTTTTTTTTTTACATTGCGGCAATAATACACTAGCAGATGGCT
This sequence comes from Ostorhinchus cyanosoma, assembly GCA_029814465.1. Classification (NCBI taxonomy): domain Eukaryota; kingdom Metazoa; phylum Chordata; class Actinopteri; order Kurtiformes; family Apogonidae; genus Ostorhinchus; species Ostorhinchus cyanosoma. Next base: position 9,781,623 of record JAPTYQ010000007.1, on the reverse strand, counting down.
GTCCATTACACTATGTCGCCAAACTGTCCATACCCACATCATGGCAGCAAAAGTATAAAGAAAGTGCCAGAGTGAATATAACTATGTCCTAGATAAAAGCAAACGGAAAGCGATAAAAAGAACTATGCAAGATTCATTTCTTAACCGGAGACATCTCACATGTCAAAAATCCATTTAAGAAGTTCATACATGAAGTCTAACCTTCTGACCACCTCTTCTCTAAAGAGTGAAAAAATAACACTGAAAATAGTAAAAAAATAAATAAATCAAATGAAGCGTTGAACCCACACAAACACGTTCACTAAAGCAGTAAACATGCCTTAAAAATAGAAATTTAAAACAAAAAGTTAAATTGAAAAAGAAAACTACTGAAGAATGCCCAACTGTTGTAACTCTGGTTTGTGTTGCAAAAACACTTTCTCTCTTCAGTGTACTTATGTTATTCTTCTGGGCAGACAGGATTTCTTGCCAGCCCATGTTCTAAAAAACGTATTTAGGAAAATACGGCAAATCTGTTGGGTCTCAATTAGCTGGATTCTTACTGCCCCCATTTGGGATGTGGATTCATCTGATAGCTGTGCTTTTACATAACAACGTTGGCTGGTGCTGCTTTAATTGAACTGTGAGCGGCTGCCTTATACAGCCAACATGTCTGTGTAGATGACCTGGCATTAACTCCTGCTGGTTATAATACACATACAACAATGGGTGAAATCAACAGCAGAGGCCTGGTGGACCAGAGGGAGGCTGCTGATCAGCTCAAGGGATGCCTGCAGGCTCAACAAGCCAGTCAGGAAGACAAGCTCTGTCACTGAGTTGAGTCTGGACCTGCTCCAGGCAACGATGAAAGAAAGAATATGCGGAAAATTTAATCATTTCTACTCTTTCTATGCTAATGAGTTAAACACTTTCAACTCTAACCAACCTCATCCAGGATGCACTTGACTTCCACATCCACATTTTATGAGTTAGTGGGTGTAATGTAATAAAATATATAATAAAATGACAAAAAAATGTGCAGTGATATGAGTTTAGACACTCGACATTCCTCTCCTGACTCTCAGGGGCTTCCTTTTTCCCTTATATGTCTCCTGATAAAAGGTTCCACCAAGTGAAAACCTCTCAATCAAGAATGTTGAGTTTCACATCTATACTGTTCACCTGCAAAATTATTCACAGACTCATTTTTATCTTAAATAAAGGGGCCCCCACCCTACAATTCAGCGTCTGTCCATGATAAAGTTTGGTCATAATCACTGTGTATGAACCATAAAAACATATCTGCATAATGTCAGAATGGAATTAGAATATTTTTCATGATCTCTGCTCTGTTCATGGTTGCGATTCCAAAAAAGCTCAGAGCTCAAGAGGCTGTCCTTCAGTTGTTTTAAACTGATATAAATGATCTGTTGCAGGCAGTATGAGTTTTTTTTTTTACTCTTTTTACATAACTGCATTTTGTTGAGCTACTCAACATTTACTATTTATTAGCAATTTAGAATGCAACAACTGTGAAACAGAACTTTTCTTTGTGAAACCTTTTTTCCAGGCCTTCTCCCTCTCTTCAGATTGTTCAACATCTGCCATCTATAAATCTGACCTTCAATAGTGGTAGAAATGTTTACTTTCAAAGACGCATCACTATACCAACATCATATCTGTAATTGTAATGTACTTCAGAAGGATTTACTCATTTTTTGTAATGTTTACAAACTGAAGAGATTCACACAGATGCTGATATTGAGAAGATACAGCACTTGAAAGTTGGCAGATGTTTGTCAGCTTTCAACTTTTACATGCTTCAGTGTGTATGAGTTATTGACTGGTGGATTGTAATTGACCGATTGGACCAATCCCATGTTAACAACCATTACTTGGGAGCGGAACCTGTGACAAACAATTAGCATTAGATGGTGAAGCAGTGTACCTATGGAACCTACCTTCCAACAGCAGGTATCCTGAACATTTGGAAAGAGGTGTTCTCTTCCACCCATTCCAAATGCCTAAAACTCAACTACAGAGATGTCTTCTGTGGATTAAACATTGTGGCTGACCCCACGCATAACATCTGTGAAACATGTTACTTACAGTTAGCATTGTTTGTAGTAGCTGCCATTTAGTGTATCATCTTTAGCTTAGCTAGTAGCCTATTTATTGTCATTTGTTATTTGTACTTAGTGAGCGACTGATCTCATGAAATACTGCAGTCAGGTGGGCCACACTTTAAAAAACTAGAAAAGCACTCAGAGAGCCCAGACCTCCGCCAAGCGCAACAATTAAGATAATTTTTGGCCCCATTTACCACAATGTTAATGAAAATTTCAAAGTGATCCAGACATTAAAGTCATCAGCGATAAAATGTGACGTTAAAGTACATTTAAAAGACACTAT
>JAPTYQ010000007.1:9760478-9772927 GCA_029814465.1 Ostorhinchus cyanosoma | reverse complement strand
AACATTTGATCATTCTAAAAAGGCAAGTATCCAAAGGACAAGAATAAATGGGAAGAAAAAGAAAGATGAACAAATATGTATGAATTACTTAAATGTTTGTGATGTACTAATTCATTACATTTGTGGGAAGTCATTAAAATTTTAGAAACTGTAGACGTTTACCATCCCACAAACATAATATATGCCCCAACAAAGAAACTAGAAGAGCACTCAGAGGGGTCAGACCTCCACTAAGGCAGATCACCACCAAAATGTAATCCTTGTGCCAGTATCAACATTTCCTTAAAACTTCATCAAAATCCTTCCATAACTTTGAGTTATCTTGCCAACAAACAAACAAACCCTGATGAAAACAAAACCTTTGTGGCGGAGGCAACAATTGTTACATTTGTGGGAAATAAGGTATTACGTTTGTAGTGGGCAACTGTTATACGTTTGTGGGAAAGTTATTACATCTGTGGGATTATTACATTAAAAGCTGAAATTTTTTATTACATTTGTAGTTTATTATGTTTGTGGGGAGATATTACGATTGTGGGGTTAACACCAATAAAGGATTTATGCCTAAGAATGCAAAACAGTGTTTTTTATGTCAAACAGCTCAATGGACTGCATTTCTTGTTGCATGTGATACATGTCATGACCATTACCTTGGCACATTTTTTTAACTTGTGGTGAAAGTGATGTAACACAGTCAGTAGTTCATTACTTTTAGCACAAAACTTTCTTCACTTGTAAAACTATCTTTTAAACTGACACATATGTCATAATGGAATAAAATCCAAAAATTATTTGTCTTTCACCATTGACAGCAATAGCATTTCTTCCAAAATATGGTCCAATGGTGCACCACTGGAAGGGGCCAGGCTTCAGCTCTCTATTACAATTCCGTCTGTAGGCAAAATTTCATTCCAATTCAAATCAGGAAAAGCCACCTGAATATAGTTTAGTATAGATAGTAGTACTCATCCTCTCAAGATTACCAAACATTTCATTTAAGTGGATGTGGGAAGATCGGTGTAAAGATGTTGACCTACTGCAATTGTTAGAACAGACTGCTAAGTTTTCAATTTCATGTGAAAATTAATACAATTGAAACTTGTTTTTGCACAAAGTGTCTGTTTCTTGCAAACATAAGATTCATTTAAATTAATTTTCACATCTGATGATAAAGTGGAAACATTAGCTGTTCCTTTCCTTCTGGAAAACCCTTCACAAACCCACTGGATTATCTCGAATAAGATACAAACAAAGGCCTTTCTTTAGTTTCACATTACAGAGAAAGTTCTCATTTGACAGTGTAATTCTCAATTATTACTGAATGTGTCTGTATATTATGTCTAATGCCTGTAAACTGTACTTTACCTCTGTAGTGACATTATAGGAGATCCCATTGCAACAACCCATTTTCCATGGATCGATACTTTAATCATAGCCCAGTAAATATACTCATTTACACCTGACCATGTTACACAAAATTGGCAATTTATTAGACTTTTTTTTCCCCGATATTACTTACAGCTGCATCTCACCTGAGAACAAAAGGCTCCTTTTATGCTTTATATAGTCACACATACAGGGAGATAATCATAACATGCATGAAATTGATGACCCAGCTCCTCAAAGCTTTAAAATTCATTCAACCTTTATCAAGTCCCATAATATACTTATACTGCGGGAGTATCCTCATTTATAATATGGCCAAGAATCAACAATAAACAGTGGTGATAAAACAGTAAAACTTAGACCATAAATAATAAAACTTGAAGATATAAGTCTGGTGAATGGGAATATCACCATCACCATAAAGCAAGAGTAAAGGTAGGATTCCATTGGACAGTGAAGAGTTAACATACATGTCCTGCAGTGGTTCTGTAGGCGGTGACTCTTGTATGATGTATAAATTATATAAAATATGACTTCAATCGCACTATCATGCTGTGTTTGCTCATACATGATAGAATGTTATGACCTACAAGCAGATCAGACACAGATGGAATAAAAACAAGTACTTTTACTAAAGTAGTGTTTAAGCACAGATTTGAAGTGCTTTCATTTCCATTTTATACCGTTTTACTACATCTCAGAGGCAAATGTTATAGTTTGTGCTTATGTGAGCTCTCTTTTATTCTTCTTTTACTACTACTTTATGTTGTTTTTATGTTCGTGTGTTTTATATGTGGAATTGTTTTCTATGTGAGACTAACCGCAAATCTCTGGTAGTGAAGATCATCTATGGGACTTGACTGGATAAATACATCTACTCTGCAGTGTTTGTCTACCACATAAAACATATTAAGGGTTTATATACATTATTATGATATTGTGAATGAAACTACCAAGAATATTATACAGGTACAGCAGAAAAGATGAACCCACAAAGAGACAAACAGCCACCTACAACCAAAAGAATCTACTGATCCAAATATTTTCAAACTTTTTAACCATTAATACTATCAATGCATGTAAATAAATGCATTTTGTCATCTTTTCATAGTTATCAGATTTGACCCATGTGGCACCGTCTTCTGCAACATTGATTCGCCAATAAAACCATTTAGTCTGATAAATGACAGTGGATGGAGACACTTGTTTTTCTGTCAGTTAATGATATACTTTGCTGAAAAAGCCTCTTTTTTCAGATATCTCTCTCTTGATATAATACCCTTCCCATTTACATTGAGCTTTTCTGAACATCTTACGTGATCAGTAAATTGAATACAAAAAAATATTTGCTTTTCGTTTAAAAATGCAAAATGCATAGGATAATATAATAAATGGTGACTAATAACTTAGGAAATCATAAAAGTAGGGAAAATGCATTTGGAAGTTGCCACAGAAATACGTCGGCCTTAAAATGCTAATCAGTTAGTGGATTGGCTGAAATTTAATCAGTTATACTCTTTCAAGTAAAACAATCATAGTTCTAGCATCTTAAGACTTTGCTAGTTTTCTTTTCAGTAATTTAAATTAATATCTGTTTTTTAATATAACAGTCTGATTGCTGGACAAAACCCATGAATATTACCCTGGCTCTGTAAGTTAACTATGCCTTCTTTCTTACAATTTTGCCACTACCTACAGTACAGACAAACAATTAGTCTAGTCGAATAATGGAAAAAATAATCAGCAGGTTAATTCACACAAAAAAAGCCCACAAAATCTAACCCTTAAAAAAAAGATCATTAGTTGCAGAATTAATATATAAATCACAGGGGACATTATTCTGCATACCATTGCTGAAATAAGCTTTTGAAGATGGACCTTTTACTTGCAATGGAGTATTTTCACAGCATGATGTTAGAAGGAGGAGGTACAAACTCCATCTTCCAGTGGCTCTTCATAAAAACCCATCCATCAGACTGTAATGTTCCAATCTCATTTTACAGAACTCTGCTCATCTCGTTGCTTTAGCCCTGGTTGATCTGAGAAATACCCCAAACAATAACATATCCACTTCTAAGGGTCAGTGTGGTTCAGTTCAGCATTGTATGAGATGGTGCTGGGTATAAAAACTCATATAACAGGTAAAAATTCCCTGAAGATCGATGTCTGGTGGTACAGGATGTACCCCAATATACTGGATTGGATTACTCAATAATACCTGGTGTTGACATTTACTGTACATTACAGGTTGCTTTTGAAATAAAATCACCAGACTATAGGAAAGAAAATCATTATTGATTTTCACCCCATCTTCTTTCACCCTTTGATGGATCCCATTTTAATAAAAAGCCTCGATATAAATGTGTGACAAACCTTCTAAGAGACACACAAATCTAAGCTTTTGGAAAAAAAACCACTGAGCTGGGTACGTACTGTATTATTACCAAACACAATACATTTATGATGATGTAGTGGAGGAAGAAGTATTCCCCTTTACATCAGTAAGGGATCTAAAATCACACTTAATGTAACAGTTAGGCACTAAAAACCTTACTTGAGTAGAAGTGTGTTAGTTTTGGATTATATAATATCTCTGAGGCATTCTGAGTCAATAGACTGACCTCGACGACAACTCATTACATCATCTTTTTGGGGAATTATTCCATCTGGCAAAACGCTATGAAACTGAAGTACTATATTCTTTGAATTCTAAATATTTTCTTAAGTTGTAGGGTATTATATTCCTATTTCTATTTGTCCTTGTATTTGTGCACTCATATTTCACATTTTACGGTTAAGAGTATTTGCAACATTACAAATGTATGAGGGGTTAGAGGATGTTGATATTTTATTAATAGACATTCTTAATGAAACAAGAAAAACAACCTAACTGCCCTCAAACAAACAATACGATTAAAACAAATAATAATAATAAAACTACCAAATGCAGCCTTGCGGTGAGTGACCTTTAAGCTCTCACTACCTGGATCCTGCTATCTGCACAGGCAAGAGGACGGGTGAACAACATAAAATGTGAGCATACAGTAACAAACATGGATATAATTTGACCTCTGCTGACATCCACCAAACATGTGGCCAGTCCTAAGCATTAATGCATTTATTCTAACAGAATGTCAAAGGCTACAGAGACCTCCCTGCCCTTTCCTTCATTGCTCCTGCTGTGCCCACCATGCTAAGGACCTCATCACCCCAACCTGAACTCAGTCTGAGGAGCAGCAAGACACAACACAGGGTTTCGGTAGGTTTCAGCAAATCTAATTTAAAACTTTTGACTGCCACTTCAAACAAATTTAATGCCCACGTCAAACTGCAGAAAATGTTTTATATATAGGTTTATGACGGTTGACTGTCGGCAGGCTTTAACCAGGTTCTGAATAGTTCCTCCTCCAATCATTTCTGCTGAAACTTGCATTTTCCCATTTGCTAATATTCCCTCCGCTCTTTCGCCACAGCATGAGCACGCTCACAGCATGTTGCATTCCAAGCATCCGGTGTTGTGACTTTGTGTATCGGCCATAAACAATAGCCAATTAAAGGGTTCCACCTGTCAATCATCATACTATACTTCCAATCAAAATTATTAGATGTTAATCAAAATGAATTGTGAATAACGATGCCTTTTCCCATCAAGTGTATTTAATTTTTTAATGCCTCTGGACATAGAATTGAATGCTTTTTAATGTCATTTAAGGTCTTAATTTTCACAAAATCTATTTAATGACTTTTAATGCTTTTTAATAACCCACAGAAACTCTGCAACACAAACACAACCCCACCCTGTTCACAACCATCTGAACTAATAGTCGGATCAATAACCAGCACCTACACTAGATGATAATGTTGGGTGAAAAGGAGAGTAAAGCACCAAAGTGTCAGTGTTTAACTGGTTTTAGTGCTGTGCACAAAGACAACCATTTCAACTATTCAGTAAAAATAAGAAAGGTTCACATTTTTTACAGTATTTTCACAATTTTTTTGTCCATATACATCAGGGTTGTCAAACCTATGGCTTTAAGGTAAATAAGTTAAAACAAGTTTATATGTATTGTATTCCCTTTTATTATGTTTTTATAATTGTTATTTTTTTCTCACTTAAACTTTTTCTGTTTTAAAATCCCTTAAAAAGGGGTTTGGGGGGGCTGGAACACAATAATTATATTTCAATTAATTTAAATCATTTCACTCTGACAATATACGATCTATATTTGATGTTTCAGGTGCAGTTTTATTACACAAAGCAACATTACACGTGTGCAAAAAGCCAGTATTTTCCATTCTCTTCATTTTCCTTGTCCACACAAATACACACAACTGGAGTTTCTAAAATTCTTCCATTTTGCAAAAGTATCTGCATTAATGTAAACAGGCAAAAATTGGTCTACCATAGTGGTTAATCACAGTCCTTTATCAGTTACAACAGTACAAACTTCACCCATGCATGTGAGCAGGGAAATCTCATATACTGAACCTTTTCTCTGAAATGGAACACAAACTAGAAGGTCATACAAGGGGCAATTTGTAAGATTAAGACTCAGAGGTTTACTATATATTTGAGAAGACTACCACTTTGTGAGTTCACCAGTCATATTCCACGCTATCACCTGCAGTGCCGTCTACAAATGCTTGTGTCAGATGTTGCTCCTTGAAGTCCTTGGACGAATATTAAACTATTCTGTCATCTTTCTCTGGGTCTTCTAGATGTTACATGCTTAAAAGAACAATATTACATATAGTTCCTTTAAGTGAATTAAATCTTAACTGAGTGGTCCCAGGCACAACAAACCTGCCCCTCACACGTATCATAAACATTTCTAACTTTGACCTACCTTTCCCAAAATGTAATGACTGGATCAGTGGTAATCTATGTAGTTTTGGTATGAATTCAACCAATGTTTTTTCTCCTACAGACATGTGAGTTTTCACCCAATAACAAGTAAGTGGGGGACAAAAAAAAGATAAAAAAAAAAAGACTTAAAAAATGTATATAAAAGAAAGTAAACTTTGACCTACTTTTCCCAAAATGTAATGAGATCTTTTCTGGGTCACTGGTAATCTATAAACCTAATGTGATATGAATTCAACAAATAGTTTTGCTGCCAGAGTGTTAACAAACAAACCGAACCAAAAACAATACCCCTTACCTCCCCTTCAGGGGGGGGGCTAATAAACTGCCACTAAATAGAACAAAAAAATCCTTCTCATCTGTAATTGTGATGTGGATGAAAGCTCCAAAAATGGAGTTGAAACATTTAATGCTATACTATATATCACTAGCAATAAAGAGGATCTTCTTTAACATAATTCCATCTTTGATGATATCCAACAACAACCAAATTAGTTAGATCAGACATGCCATGAGCTCTGCAAAAAAACATGCAGCTTGTTTGTATTTTTAAGAGCTTGTTTAGCATATTTCTCACTTTGAAGACATCCAAGACCAAACAAATTACATCACACATGCCATGCATGCTGCAGTTTGTTTGTACAGCTGAGAGTTTATTTGCTTTCTTTGCGTTCCCTCCTCTAGGTCAAAATCTCACTGATGATTAAGCCGGACATGTTGGCTGAGAAAAAGGCTCGGGGTTATCGCCCTCTTGCAGAGTGCTTGCTGCCGATGGACCCTGACAAGATGTTGACTCCCACAGAGGCTGTAAACCTTCGCTTTCTCAGCCATGTAAGAGATGCTGCCAACAGTTCGCATTAAGTCCATCTGTGAGTGTGTTCGCTTGTTTCTGCCTCGTCTGTGAACTGTACTTTACAACCATGATCACAAACAGGAACAACTGTTTTTCAGTAATGCAAGTCTGCAGTTTTCTTACGCATTTCCATTGTGCATTACGGAGTGTCACAAAAAGATTTAGCGGCCTGCAATACCTCGACTTCAAATGGATGATTTAACTTTTGATGGGATTCTCTTCAACTTCAATCCAACAGAGGCATGCATGACCATAAAACTAATTGGTTTCAGTCACCTGTAGGCAACTGACTTCACTTTTGAAAAGCCATATCTGCTATATTAAATTTGTGTTAATATATCTTGGATGAGGTGAGGATATGAGATGAGAAAAGTCTGCATGTGGTAGGGCTCCAAGTGGATAATTTAATTTTTTTTTAATACATTCTCTTATAAGGGCAAGCGCTTTGATCCCACATTTCTTCTTTGGCAAAGTATCACAGGAAAAAGGGGCATTTCCTTCCCGACTCCATCACCTGCAGCAAATGGCAGGCAAAAAGGCAAAGAAAAGCCGTGAGACAATGATCAGTGCTCCAGGAATATCAGACGATCCAAGAGACATGAGAAATCTGGCTGGTGTCATTGCATTTTAAGTCATAAAGCTATATATTAAAAAAAAATAATTCATCTGAGGAATATCAGAGAGTTGGCACAAAATCTCATCTTCAGCTGAGTCTATTTATATGTCAACAACTGAAAAGAATATGTATACACACACCATATCGATAGGAGACCTAACTGCAGTTTAGATTAAAAGGGATGTATTTGTAGTGTATCACATCACAGCAGATAGAACATCTACATAACAGAGAAAATAGGAAGTTGAAAATGCATCACTATAATAGAAATACAATTATCTTTCATAATTGGTAAACAAATTAATGCTCTATCTCCTCACAGACTGTATTACTCACTTAACAAAGTATACATAAAGCATATGTAATGTTTACACACATCTGTATCGTCACGTTTTCTCCTTCAAATAAAAACTCATAGCCGTTATTTTGACAGTCGGTCAAAATAACACTTCTAATCTTCACATGCTGTGTTAGCTGATGGTTTACGTTATAACTCTGTAAGCTTTGTTCTGCTTTTAGACAGAAAACAGCTACAGTAAAACCATAAATCACCTGTTTTCTGTCCAAAGAAAGTCAGAACTGTCCCAGTTTAGTCAAAACCATGGATCAACAATAGCAACTTAGCAAAGATAATACCATCACATAATTTTATACCTTCATAATCCTCATAAACAAACCCACATGCATAGTATAAATATGGCCATTTTAGTATCAAACTCCTTCGTTGAATTTAGAGCTGCGTCCAGTAGTGATTCTAGATTTTATCATTTTGTCGCTAAAAGTTGATTCTCAGTGGTTCTCATTCTTGTCACTTTCTGACACTTTGGTCAAAGCCTCTGTGTTGTTAGGTTTGTTGGTGGGAGGCTGGCAGAGTAACTCTCTACTCCCTCACATGAATCTCCTGGACCATTTGTGTGAATAGGTTGGGTGCATATTAGTATAATCCAATAAATTGGCATATTTGGCCTAACATCAGGACTCTGAATTCTGAACAGTCTAATGACACTTTTGGCCATGAATATAAGTACTTATTTAAGAGTAAAGGCTAAAAAACGGTACACATTTCAACAGAAAACTACAGAACTACCTTTTTTCTGTCACAAGAGCATCATCTTTAGACGTATAAAAAGAGCGGAGTGAAGATAGACGTGTTGTTTGTTCTAGTGTTAGGAGAGAAAATGTGTTTTTGTCTTCAGATGTTATCTTATAAAGTCTTTTGGGTTTTTAATGTTCATGGAGCACTGTATCTTTGCATTATGGTTTTCTCTATGAAGACAACCGTTGTAATGAAAAAAATAATGTTCTGAAAAATTTAACTATCTACTTGGAGCCCTACTGCATCCTGACTTATATCACCTCATATCTTTTCAACTCATTAAAAATGTATCATTTTAACCTTATAATTTTCCACCTTGACTATGTCCTGCAGTTATCTTTATCTCATCTTACCTGAAGTGTCTTGCCTACAGGTGACCGAAACCAATTAGTTTTCCATCACGTGGGCACCACCTTTTTTATTAGCTGACATGTGACAACACAGTCAGTTTAGTAGACTCCTTACGTTAGTGATGTAGATGTAGGAGCCTCTGCACTTCGACACGAAGATATGAACGGATCACGAACCATGGAAACATCAAAGCAGGCTGAGCTTCCCAGGCCTGCTGTGAAGGTGGCAATGGACTAAAAACCACATTTTCACCCTCTCAGACATGCATTTACATGTCATTACACAGATATCGTAGCATAGCCCCATCAAAAAGCATTTTTAAAAACTGGGTCTTTCCTGGCATCTTACACAGAGCAACAGCAAGGAGCACAGACCGCTCTACAGAGTCATTAAAACAGAAGATCAAGGATCTCTGACTTGCACAGATTAACAGATTTTGGTGCAATGACTTCAAAAGCATCCCAGAACAACAGAACAGGTAAAAACATTGGAGGCAACTGTAATGAGTGTTGTATGGTCAGAACCTGAAAGACCTTCCCCGCGGAGGTGGTCAACAAAAGCTTAAAAAAACGAGGTTTGTATGTAAGTGTTCAAATGAACACTGTGTCAAAGTCCTTACCTTTTAGAGGAATGTTTTCAGGTCAGATAAGGCAGATAAGGCTTGTAATCCAAAGGTCCCCATCCACACTGTGAAACAGGCATATTTTGACATGACTCAAGTCTATGTAGGAACATGTAAAGTATACTTCCAAAGATGGTACTTTGGATCAACCCCCCCCCCTGCACTAAAACAAAGAGGAAAAACTTGGAGTTTTCATTATTTACAGACATAATGCAATTTTATATTTTTAACAATAAACCAAGAAGAAAATTTGAAGTAATTATTTATAGGTTATTATGCTATTATTTTACTTAGGGTCACAATTTGTCTGTATATGGAACCTGAACTAAACCGATTTTGACACCCTTGACTGTTAATATCTTCAATGAAGTTTATGCACTCTGCAAATTCACCCTGTGGGCCAGATGTAGGCTTTTGGCAAAACTGACAAAAAAGGTTTAACTATAGGTCACTTTTTTTGTGATTTAATAATGTTGTGGAATGTGTGAAATAAAAACACTTTGTTTTTATGCATTTTAGTTGGTGTCAGAACACAATGGTGATTAATGCTGGTTTCAGTGGAATATTTACCTATTCGGTTAAGTTGTGATGTCCCTTCCAACTCTGGGTCCACATCTGTTCATTCCCATTCTGCTCCAGATCTGTCCTTGAAGCAATAAAACACATCCAGTTTTCAACCTACTACTTTAAATATGGTGATAAAGAGCAGAGGAAGTGGATCAAGCTTTTATGTCACAGAAGGGTAAAAATGAAGTGAAATTAAAAAATGAAGTGAGCATGTTAGCAAAATAAAATTAGGCTAGTTCTGGGTCTTTATGGATTCCAGTGCAATAAAATAAAGCTCTTATTAAGTGTTCTCACATCTCCACACTTTGTTTCATTTGTCAGCCCTTTATCTGCATCGGCCCATTCAGGGGCAGGTAAAATAGTGATGATTTATAATAATACACAGCTCAGTACCAAGCAAAAACAACAGTTGATACAGTATTTAAGATATTTAAAACTCTAAAACAAACTGTAGAAGTGCACTAATAACTGTATTTTTGTCAAATAAATGAATTTAGACTTTTCTGAACCTTAACTGGTGCCTACTTGTAGAGAAAGGTTATAGAAAAACAACTTTTAGGCTCCACTCATAGTCAGTATGTTTACATGACATTTTAAAAACCGAAACACTGCGTTAGAATGAAAAAAAGTGGACTTTAAAAGAACATGTAAATTTATTACCTTGGCTGAAGTTCGGTAGTCGGATTAACACACCTGGATGTGATTGGACATCGGACAGATATGGTCGACATGTTCTGCGCATGCGCTTCAGCTCTACAACAAATACTGGCCTAGAGGTCGAACGTCTCATCTGCTCAAAAAGTAGCGCGGACAAACAGTACATTATAGGAACAAATTCGCATTGGTCCATGGTCCATTGTCGTGCTATTTTACCTCTGGGTTGATGCCTTGGTAGCTCCTTATTGAGTATTGTTGTGTTTTGTGGCGGAGTAGGTTAATAAGCTGAAAGAGTCCACAGCGCCATCTATCGGAGCGGAGGTCACATGATTTCCACAATAAATCAAAAATCAATTAGATTCTCTTGCATCTGGAAAACAGTCCGATTAAATGGTTTAGTCAAGCCATGGTCATAGCTTGACTAAGGTATGCATGTAGCACACTCAAATGTTTGGACCAAGAAATGAGTTCTATGGCACCATGGCATCAGATTTAACAACTGGCATTTCAAGCTGGTGGATGTACATGTTTGACACTTCGATAATGTGACATTTATCATTTCTACAACTACGCTGACATTTCACGTCGTGGTTAGCGATTGTAGAGTTGGAGTGGTTTAAACTCTCAGGGGGATTATTTACACTCAACATCTGGAATTGTGAAAAACTGACCAAATGTATTAATCGTTTAAAAAAAAAATTTAATGATCATTTTTTACTGATGCTAAATTAAATGGTGATTGTTGTAAATGAGTGACATGAGGCATGATTGGCATAATAGTAATCAAGCCATTGTTAAAGTCTCAGGTATTTCGATTATCTTACGGATTCTGCTGCAGATCCTTTCCTCCAGTCCACAATCCAAACAAAAATGATCCAAAAATCAGCAGAATGTCATGAACTTAATGACACTTTTACTGAAACAGGGTGATATTGATCTATGAACAGCAGGGATCATAGATTAACCAAGAAAAATATGTACATTCAGAAAGAGTGTTGAGCAGCACCTCTTGACAAAAACAGTTGAATACTGAGTCAAATTCAGCTCAATAATCTACAGGGGGTTGGGCGTATTTAGCTAAAATGTTTACCCTCAGCTATGATGTATATTTCAATTTGTGGAGACTGGGACCAGCAGTAGCCGGTCTGAGGTCACTTAACCTGGTTTCAATTGTTCACATGGATGTTCTCAAAGGGCGTACTCAGACTCAGTTTTATTGTCATTCAATCAGTGGTACATGATAGTACAAAATGTAGTTACCCAGGTAAGAAGATAAAGAATATAATCTAAAATAGAATATATAAAGGGTTAGTAGCATAGAATAAAACTATCATTAAAAAAATAACTTGAAAAGATAATAAAACTAGAAAAGCACTCTGAGAGTGCAGACCTCCGCCAAGCAGGTGCCTACCACTACTACATTACCCATAAGCCACC
>JAPTYQ010000007.1:9733765-9756269 GCA_029814465.1 Ostorhinchus cyanosoma | reverse complement strand
GAGTGAGTGAGTGAGTGAGTGAGTGAGTGAGTGAGTGAGTGAGTGAGTGAGTGAGTGAGTGAGTGAGTGAGTGAACAAGCCTGGATCTCTTGCTTGATTCAGGTTTAAAATTCTATTTAAAAAATCCATTGATTCAAAAACCAAAATCACTCCTTCATCAGAGCAATATATAGTTCTGAATTATTATTGATAAGGACATTTTCTATGATTTTTGAAAGCCAGAATATACCTTAAAAACAAAAACATCATCCAGAGAAGACGACTGGGGAACAACTTCAACCAATACACCAGGGAAAAGTCATATAGTTACTTTCGATGCTCTGCACATTGATTTTAATTTATTTTGGTGCTGCTCAAACCCCATTAAAAATGCTGTAATGATTTTATTACATTGCTGGTGCCAGTTGTTTTTACTGATCTCAGAAAATCCAGTTTTATTTATCGTGCCCCTGCAACTTGGAACGCTAAACACTTTCCACACTAGCACAATAAAAACTTTACTTTCAACATATTTTCATTATGGCTCATTTTTTCATTGGCCTTTAATTACTCTTAATGGATTTTATTGTTTCACTCAATTGCCTTTCCTCGTTATACACACACATATATATGTATACACACACACACACACACACACACACGCACACACACACATATATATATAAAGGTTGTTTCTTCCATGCCCTTGCTATAATTTCTTCAACGTTGTCTCCAAGTTTTATTGTTTACTAAATTACTCTTTTATTGATTTTTCTTATCACTTTTTCTGTTGTTGTTGTTGATTCTTGGCTACATTGCCAAAAGAAACCTCTACCTCAGTATATTCCCAGCTTAAATAAAGGTTGCATGAATGAAAAGGAGTAATATGTTCCTCTTTTAATGGTTTAGAATATAAGATAAGTATGTGTTATCATGGCTGTGGGTAATCAAGGTAGCTGTTAACGACGAAATGGAGCTTTTAATGTCAAGAGAAGACAGACTCCTAGAACAAAACAAAAAAAAATGCCCTGTTTTGTTACAAGACTGATTGATTCATGAGATGCCAGGATAATAAAATATTTGCTCATACCAAAGACCCTGAACTACTCTATTACTACTATAAAATAATGTACTTCTTTACTCCACATACTATTTTGATTATATAAAAAATATAAATATTGTTAAAAATGCACTTACTTAGGATATTTTATGTTCATCTTATCTATTCAGGTTATTCACATTTTTTGTGAAAATATTTTCATGTAATTTAACTTTTTTACACTAAAACAAATAGAAATCATTGCAGCTGTAATTATTTATAGCATATTAATATATTATTTTACTGGTACAATTTATTTGAGATTGAATTGCTGCTGTATGTAGCCCCTGAACTAAAATGATTTGGACACCACTGACTGTTAATAACTTCAGTGTAATTTTTGCATTTCACAAATTCATCCCACAGGCCAGTTTTGACCCACAAAGGGTATGTTCAACACCCCTGTATGTTTAACATCCCTGATTTAGACCCTGTCAATCCACTTCCATGACGTTCTTAACCCTTTGGACCATGCCTATTTAGGAGACAGGAAGTGAACTGGTTCATATCATAGACAAAGTTTACACTGGATCAGCACATGGAGGCCCTTTGCTCATCCAGCAAATGCAGCGTACTTATGGAAATTAGTATCTGTCTTTGACATGCAACATACAACACAATACCCTGTAGACTATAAACACACACAATGGAATTCAACTCCTAAATTGTAATTTGACTATGCCTGTGTCCTCATCATAATAAAAAAGAGACCACAGTAACCAACCGAGTATTAAACGTTAATAGATGTTTTCAGATTGTTAATTTCTTCATTGTCTGAAACATCAGACTCATTAATGTTTCTAAATATGCTAGTGTGTGATATCTGAGGCCACTTCTTCAGTTGTGCTTCCTGTCCCTCAATAGCAAAAGGCAGATTCATGATCATGTTATGGTATTTATGGTGTAACAGGTGTTATTTCAGTGCTTCTCTGTAATGTTACCATGGAAAACATTAGCTGTAGCTGAAGCCACCGCAACAGAAACTAAAGTAGCTCAGTGTCAGCGCTTCTCATTATTCTTTTTCCCTTTTTTAATCACTTTACACTCATTAGATAAACAAAATGTCAAAGAATGCTATCAGAACAGTGGCAGCTGTTAAAAGTTGTTTGCCAAAGCTGAAGCAAATAAAGCCTCCAGTTAATAATTTAACAGGATAACGTGCACATAATATTGAAGGGAGTTAGAAAACAACATGTTCTAACTTAGCACATGTGATTTTTTTTTTTTTTTTTGCCCGAGGTTCCTGCTGCATTTTTGACACTACAGGCCCTTTGAACAAGAAAAGCCCATGTGTAACTCATTTCAGTTAGTCTGCATCTAGAACATCAGGACTCTCCTAAAAATATCATAAAATCATTTATTAATTTTGAAGACATGCCAACATGTAGCATATCTTGTACATCATTCATGCTGCGGAGGCTGTGGCTCGGTTGGTAGAGCGGGTTGTTCAATGATCAAAGGGTCGGTGGTTTGAATCATGGCTCCAACTGTCCACGTGTTGAAGTGTCCTTGGGCAAGGCACTGAACCCTAAATTGCTCCCAGTAGAGTCTGGCAGCGCCTTGCGTGGCAGTATCCGCCTACTGGTGTGTGTGTGTGTGTGTGTGTGTGTGTGTGTGTGTGTGTGTGTGTGTGTGTGTGTGAAGGTACATAACAATGCGCTATATACATTTACTTTTCCCTCTTCTCGTCCATGTTTTCCACTCTTCAGACAAGCTGCTTTCACGCACATGAATGACATTATATGAATATAAGAACTGCGAACAGCACAGTAAGAGCCAGAGTTTCCCAGTCATATTAAGACTTGTTACCCTCATCTGAAACGCAACATGTCTCATCGTGGTGTTGCATTCTGGTCTATGGAGGCAGCTGTCAGTGTGGAACTGTTATCTCTGCCTCTCCTATGATGGATCTCTCCCTGTATGATCACTGAGTGCCTGTGAAAATGGTAAGTCTCGAAAGGAGGCTGGCTTTGATTCGGAGGGACTGACACCGAAACCCGACATTTACGGCTGATGTTTTATATAGTTAAAGATATTTCTGCTGTCAGGCTTCATTGTAGCTGCTCTGGAAATATCTTGAGATCATGACTGGCCTGTTACCCCAGGGATAAAATAAAAACAACACAGAACATAAAAGTGAGAGCAAAAATCTGAGCTACAGCTACATTTTTCAAGTCTTTTTCCTTTAGGTGGCCTTGAATTGAAGTCCAGGTGCTGTGCTACTGTATCTCTGCAATTTGTCTTGATAAATAGACTATTTCTCCATGGGTTGGGTTTCTTCTAATCTGTCTGATTTGATGTCTGGTTTAGGGGAGCCCTAAAGTGACCATTTATTGCAGGTTAGATAAGACATAAATGGCTGGTGTGTTCACAAAGAGCAGTAAATTGATCTACCCAGAGTCAGCCCTGCATTTTAGAGTCAAACAAATTATGACTGAGCTCAGCGTCTTCACTCACTGAAGTGACAATGACAAACCACGTCGTCTTCATGCTGCTTCTCTGAGCTTCAACTCTATTCATATGTTCCAGCAAATCAGCTTGTTGCATGACAAGCATGTGCCCCAATTACAGTACATTTAAATTATTTATATTACCACAGCGTAGAATGGTAATTAAAACGTGGAGAATTAATCCAGTTACAGCCTTAAAGTACATGTCTCTGCAGCTGGGAATGGCCACGCTTGCAATTAGATTCTAATTCTAATTCCTACTATCACAAGTTAATTATTTTATTATCTTGACATAACAAAGATTTCTTACCCTCAAGTTGTAGTGTGAACGTGACATGAAATTAGGTCGTATAGGACACAGTTGGCAAAATGACCAAAGGCGTCTCCCTTGAGAAAACCCTGTCTCAATAAACCTGGAGCATAAAATGTGAAGGTCTATTAGCTCATTATTCTCACACACAGTCATAAGAAGACAACTGGAAAAGAGAGAGAGAAGGACGATAACTGGATTAAAGGGAATTGTAGAATTAGAAATGAGAGCTTCAGTGTGTCCTCTGGGAGATATTCATATGTGTGTGTGTTGGTTTGTTTGGTCATAGTACAAGCGTGTGATGTGAAAATGATGCACATTAGGAAGAACAGTCACATTTTTTTTTTACTGATGTCTTCGGGTTTTTTTTAGACAGGAGAGGCAGCGCTTTCTCACAGCTCTTTGTCTTTTGTACTGTACAGTGACACTGAACCTCAAGGCACTGACTCACACATTAAAAAGAAACAGCGTGGCAGCACCTTCCACCCTGGGTCGTAGTGTTCGTCATCAGAGGTCTTCCGGATTAAAGCTGTGGTCCACATTTGTCTTGTGTAATCAGCGCAGTTCAATTTGCAGATTTCTATGCTTTGAGGGAAATTCATCTTTGTTTTTGTGACTAATGAACCTACAACACATTGTTAAAAATGTGGTCTTTGCATTTTACATGGCACTGTTTTTTATAAAAAAATACATTTCAGGAGTGTAATTAACACCTCTGAGATTAAGGAGACTGTTGCATCTCCATCAAAAACCATTTTGTTGAAAAGAGTAAGCCTTGCAGTTTCTACAATTAGACCAGTTTAGCTCTTGTCTGGTTTATTTGCCTAGACTTTGCTGCTGGCGATCAGCTGTCAGCATCTGCCTGCTCAGTCCCAAAAACCCACTTACTCCCCGCTAACGACCTGTGTGCCTTACCTGAGTTCATAAGGCTTTGATCACAGCTGCTGAAAAGAAGTGAACTAAAGGAGTAAACACTCCAGACTTCAAGTAAACAGCTCAAAGTATGGATTTTGTGGACTGGAGCCGCTGTATGACTAGACATGCAGTACTGTAGGTGTGTGTAGTGCTGTCTCTGCAGGGGCGTTACGTTATTGCAGTAGTGGTCGGTGATGTGCGATGGGACCGAGGCCTTCAGACTGAGCACAGCAGGAGACGAGCAGCAGTGATCCGTGGACTTCAAACAAGTGCAGGACCCCAGTGAAGATCTGATCAACCCTAGTGGGGAAACATGCATACAGCGGCCAAAGGTGTCAGCTGTGAACTACCGAGCGCATGACATTCAGAATCATATCATAGAAAACATCAGCCTTATCTCTTGTCTGTTGTTTCTGGATTTGTTTGCATCCAAATGATATGAAACACACTTGGAATCTGTTCAAAATGAAATCGGAATATGAAACACATGGGTAACATTTATTTAATTTATAAAACCTCACATTGTATAGGAATGAGTCCACATTTCTGCAAAATATTCTAAAAATATTAGGACTTTACCTTTTTTATTTGGTTTGAGTCACTAAGCTCAGAGGTGAAGAGACTGTCCTCTTACTGATGACACTGGATCAAACTGTGTAAGCCGATGCAACCAGAGTGAATACCTGTCAAAAGATCAACCTAAAGCAAAGCTCAGAGCTCAGTGATGGTACTATTGGCTGTAGTCACACATGAGCTGTCCAAAGACCTACAAATATCCCAAACACAACAAAAGAAAAATACACCTGTCAAAAGATCAACCTAAAGCAAAGGGAAGCAGAAGGGGAATTTGCAAATAATAACTTAACATGTAGGTGTAAAAACATAAGAGTAGTATTATATGGGACCAGTGTGCCCAAAATAAGCAGCTTTAATGTTAGCTGTCGTCAGTTTCCTCTGTCAATCATGTTGTATTTTTGTCATCACATCCCAGTGGCTCTGGAGTTCTGGTTTGACACTGCAGCTCTGTGCACAGGGAAAACATATAAACAAAAAAAAGAACATGCACATTACTCAAAAACATCTTAAAAACATATTTGGTGCTTCTTTTTCCTTAAAAAGTTTTCTTGACTGACCTGCAGGGGCATAATCTGTTATCTCTTGAGAAAAGATTTATTCACAGTGAGATGAAGTGCACAGTAATTCTTAGGGCCTTTAGTTGAATTCTGCACTTTACTATGGTTATATTTTGCATTCATTTGGAAGGAAGTGTAAATGATGAACCACATCCCTTCAAGGTCAGAGTGTTCCTCCATACAATGGATACTGCGCTAAAACAAACACACACAAAAAACAGCTTTTCTTCAACAAACTCTAGCTGCAATCAGGAAAAATGACACAAGGAGTTGTGTATTGCATTTTCTTTTAGTACTTTACATATAACAGGAAAATACAAGGGTTTGTTTTCAAGAGAATACAGGAAATGTAAGAGTGCTCTGTACATTAACATATTATAGTCAGTGTGGTGGTTACTTGGCACAGCCGAATGAGCCCTGCACGCCGCGCACAGTTCTCTGTCAGGGGGCAAAAGGTACAATTCACGATGTTCAATTACATTTTGCAAGAAGATTAAGTTTCTGGTAGCAGCTTGATGACTTCAAAAACTGCACTGTGCACTGTCACCAAAGTGGTATTACAAAAATAAATATGCGTGAATGCAGTAAAATCAAATTTTACAGTGAAAACATTTGCAATCGAGAAGAAGTAGACGTTTGAGATGTGGCTTGTTAGGATACTGTGCAAGAGGAACTGAAAGACACCGTACAAAGCTGCTATTAGATACTTAATCTGTTACAGTAGTGCCATCAGATTGGGCTGACCACATCGACACTGAACACAAACAGCCTATTTGAAGAAGAATCCTACATTCATCCTGAGACACCGTCATTTAAAGTTAAAACTCAAATGCTTCCAGCAGGCTGCTACTTCTCCTAATTTCATGGTAAATCATGGTGATGCTGTGGCTGAAGGATGGGCTTGGACTGTCAGAAACGATGCCTCATCTTCCCTTTAGATGTTAACACAGATTGAATATTATTAAACACTAGAATCAGGTCATTGTTCATTTCAACCACAGTGAACATATAGAGGGCATGCAGTAAAACCAAATCCTTAAAGTCCCAATCCAGGATTTCTGATACATCAAATGTTGGTCTATATACATGTATGACTTCATGGAAAGTAATCTCATGGCAACTTCCATAAAAAAATGGAAGCCTGTTTTGCTCCAGACAGTATTTACAATGTTGTTGTACTTTGAGATCACATTTATAACGTGTTGAGTGACCACAATGGTTGGTTAAGGAGCAGAGAAACATATTTCCAAAGTAAATATGTAAACTTTTTGTCCAGTTTTAAAGTGATGTTTGTACAAGAGCGTTGCCACGAGTGGAGTCATTCTGGATTGGGTCTTTAATAAGGCTGTAGGAGCTGAAAAGCAGGAAGGATGGTGACATAATGTTGAGTTTGTTTGCGACAAATGGAGTTTGCACTCATTATCACCAGGAGAAGCAGGTTACAGAGGTTGTTTTTTTTGTTTTTTTTTTCTTTGTAGGATTGCCAAAATCAGTTGGTTAACATTAAAGAGGAATCCAAGCCCTTAGATGCAGTACAGAATTAAAGAAAGTGACAAAACTTATTTTTAACTCATGGTTGCTTCATTAGTACGAAAAGAATTTGTTTTATGTAAGATCAGAGCTGGAATAACATCTCCACTCACTTCACTACTAAAAAAGCACACACTACACTAACTGGGCGACTGCAGTCAAAAACACTGTTAGCCCTGCTGTCATCATGCTCTCAGGTACTCTGTGTCTGGCTTTCTTGCAGTGTTTTGGTTGAAACCTCACTTGAGATATTGAATACTCATTCTAACCAGTTGTTTTGTAAACCGTACGATTCTCAAAAAAAGTAATTAGCACGCCTGCAAACCTGCAAATGACATCCATTAGCCGTGTTGTTTGCAGTTGTCGCTTAGTCCAGGCAGAATTTTATCAAAGCCAAACAGCATCCTGAGATACTTGTACATGGTGTCTCAGCCATACTCAAACACCTCTGATTTCTTAAACGGTAAAAGCTACTAGTCTCTGTTCAGTCCGTGTAATTCATACAAGAAAAAGTGTGGATTTGAGGAATTAAACAAAAACAGGAGCTACACACATAACTGTGGAAAACAGGATGACAACATTGGATGGTAGTGATTTGAATGATGGGGCAAATCAGTATTTCTTCATAGTCTTTTCTCTTTTTTTTTTTGGATGAATGATGTTTCCTGAAGAGTTTAGAGGATCTTGTGTTGGGTGCGGATGTTCCCATCTAGTACATTAGATTATTCTTTATTCTGCCAGAGGATGAGGGCCGACTACACTTGTAGAAGGGAAATAAATCATCAAAAGATTAGATCTGTTACAGCTCTGATGCATAGCAAAACCCCCGTGTTCAACAGTCAAATGTGTTACCAGTGCGTTAAAAAGCTACTGCTCTGTCATGACATTAGCGAGGGGGAACCTACGCACCACAAGACTATAACATTTCAATAACTTCAACTGGCTTCCCACTCATTTAGCTTGAAGTAAGTAGCTTGTTGAGTGTTAGGCTTGTGCCGGGGGTGACTCCAGCTCGATACATTATATACACATAGTAGAGGAATGTCTGCATGTATGTAGGCCTGGCATGGCATGGCATGGCATGGCATGGCATGCGTGTAATGCATGATAACATATTCACTTTAGTTATGTGTATGAATGATTACATAATTACAATACAAACATTTACAAATTTGGAAAACTGATTGTGCCTCAAGATCCCCTTCCATGCAAACAATATTCGAGATCTCCACAATAACAAGCTCGTCTATTTATACCTCATGCTCGAGATCAGTTGTAGCGTTATACATGGTTACTCGTACTACACTGTCTCTAGCCATAGTGAGAGGACAGGGTGTCTGCGCTGATATAAGTAGTGATCTGTGACCATTTTTGTAAGGCATTAGATTTGTTCAGGACCAGGAGGACTAGTAGTAGGGCACTGCTTTTGACTACTTATGAAATGTAGAAAAATGTATGGACATGAGTAGAAATGATGAGTGTGCTGCACTAAGAACAACAATGAAGAAAATTTCGCCATTAAAAGAACACTTTTCCTACTTTGGCAAAAACAAAAAGACTGTTTAAACATAGCTTTCCTTAGAGTCTTTGACAGTAATGAGTTCATCAAAGGCCTCTATTGTTTGGAGTACAGTACTACAGAGTCCCAGTAACCACATACCAGACCACTTTCTACACTCCTGTCCATATCAGGCATTCTCTAGAATCAAAATCTGAAAATACGTGAGCTGACTATAGCTCAGCTTCCCAGGGAAACAAACGCTGCAGCCAAGGTGTACAGGTTTCTCTACTGATTGAGATCCTCTGGTCGAGTCTTTGGCTTACTTGCATTCACTTTTGCCATTCTGAGAAGAGTGAGCGTGTATGAGACAGCACTGTGCAAACTAAATGGAACAAACCCTAACCAAATCGATAGTTGGCCTTTTTGTCTGTGAAAAATTATCTTTCACTTAGGTGAAAAAGAGAAAAATAGAAAGGAACGTTTCGTTAGAAAGCTGAGAAAGCTGCACCTCTTGTCTCAGGCTATTTCTTTTATTCTGCGCATGTAATCGTGCAGTTCCTCTGGGTCTTGAAAACCCATATCCTGGCAAACCCACTGAATGTCTTCTTCATCTGCTATGGGGATGGAGTTATAGGGCAGCTCCTCTGTGGGAAGGGTAGTAAAGGTGGTAAACTTGACCCGCTTGCGCTTGGAGGTTGGTGAGTTGGCCTCCTCGCCGTTCTCCTTCGTCGAGCCCCCGGAGCTGCCGTCGCCCCGCCCGTGCACCTGGCTCTGAACACTAGTCTGGGAGCTGCCGCTGCTGTGGTGGTCCCCATGGCAACAAGTCTGTACGCTTTCCAGAGGGTTACTGGGACTTTCCACCTGCTGTGGAGATAGATCACACTGGGCCCTCAGCGGCTGGCCGTTACCCAGGAACACCCAGTGGTGGGAGTGGTCCATGTTGGCCTGACCCTCCGGTGGAATCCTCTTATGGCGGTATTTGAGGACGAAAACAATGCAGTTGATGAGAAAGACTAAGATAGCCAGGCAGAAGACTCCGAGTAAAGCGTACATGCCGATCTCCAGGTCAGTCATGTTGCGAGGTGAGTGGACAAAGTCGTCCTCTTCATCACTCTCAGTCGGTCTTTCTTCGTTGCTAATAGTGGGGAAATTGGTGTAATCAATGGGAACACTGGCTGGCTGCTCATTAGACGTCTCATAAATTTTTACACCGATGTTCGGATCAATGACTGGACGCCTGGTGATGGGAGCCAGCTCAATCTCCCCCTCGGTGGTTACCTCTTCCTCAGAGTCTTCCTCTGGGCCAAAGCGGACCTTGACATAAACTGCGGCAGATGAGATGACACTTTTACGTTTGGTCTTCTGGCACGCTTCGCAGATGGTCATCTCTACACGCACCATCTCGCCAGATCCCTCCCCTTCTGCCACCACCACAGGCCAGCGCTGCTGAGGCTCCTGGGATACCGACACAACTTTATCATCCAATGTGGAGGCATTGAGGTTGTAGTCTTTGGGATCAAAGTAAGTCAGAGTGGCAGCTGTGTTGTCACTGAAAAGCATCCAGATGGACAAACTGGCCTCCTGTTGGACAAACAGACAGAGACACAGTTTGGATTTTAGATCCTTTAAAACTACACAATAGTCACTTCAAGATCATAGTCAATATGATACAAATGGTCGACTACTGAATGTAATTATGACAGAATTTGGAAGATACATTTCAGACATAAAGAGGAAATCTGTATATCCAATAAATCACAATATTTCAAAGTACAGAATACTCTGAGGTTTATTGGTAGTACATTCTTTGTCGTTAACACAAAATACTTCTCTTGTACCATGTGGTTGTAACTGAATATTGAATTTGGTCAATGGTGGTGAGTAAATCTGTATTTGTACTCAAAGTTTGTACAAGAGATTTCAGTCTCAATACATCTGTTACCTGTTAAAACAAAGAATACAATACAACCGTACAAAAATACAATTAAGTGCATGTCGTAATGCACATCCTAAAACATCCCCTCTATTCATATAAAGTACAGTATGGATAATAACTTGTATCCTCTGCAAAAATAAAAAAACAGTTCAAGCCATTGTTAACAATTCTCAAACTGACGTCCTCCTCCCTCACTGAAAAATCCAACCTCTCTGAACATTTAAATATTTTCTCCACAGTTTAACTCTTGGACTACTGCGATCTTTCCCAGTCTCTGTAAAATTCATTTTCTTTATCTGGGCTGTGAAAGCAAGTTTCAAAGTTGCACAGTCGATGTCAAATTACATGTGGTGCCATGAATCCGTCTCATACGGTTTATGATTTTACACCAGCATAGAAAAACACAGCGCCAGACTCTGAACACACATCATTCTGCAGGGTGAAGCTCAAAGATTACAAGGTAAGAACATGAAGAAATTCATGTTTTGGAGTGGAGGGAACTTTGAAGTGTTAATTTATTTATTTTTCTTGCCTCGATGTTAGTTTGACTATTTGTTTAAATTGATTCAAGGTTTATACAAAGAAAATGAAGATGTTATTTGTGTGCATCTCATTTTATTGACATGAAAATCTTACAGAACTTATGTATTCTAAACACTGCTGTTATTGTCTGCAGTATTTTAAGGAGCAGAATTTAACAAAGTAGCTTTAGTTAAGTATCATTGATTATCAAGTATGCGCTATTTTAGATTTCCACTCCATTCAATCTCAGTAGGAAATAATGTATGTTTTACTTCACTTCAGTTGTTTGACTTTTCAGATCACTCAAATCCATGTATCTCCAAATGTGTTGACTCTCAACATTTGTGATAAACTCAAGCATGAGTGATTAATAGTCTTTTCACAGTGTGGTATTAATACATTTACAAAAAAAAAGAACCTATATAGTATATTTCTTCCAACACTGGCCTAATATTCATCACTTACACATCTATCAGGCTTTAATTATACTTCAATTATACCTTAGCGCAAGGTTTACAGTTTCCCCTGTTGCCAATAATCCCTTATTTCCTAAATTCATTTACACTTATATAAAAAATACATTATTTGTGTTGTTGGTGTCAAGCAGATTCTAAATTAAGTGGATATTAACAATTTGAATATAGCATTTACAATATGATGTAAATTAGTGACATTTGGCATAATAGGCATCATTGGGACCATAGTAGTTCAACAAATGTTATTTATTTTTTTGATGTTGCTATTGATCAGATGATCAAAACAAAAGGGATCCAAAAATCTGTACAATGTCATGAAATTAATAACACTGTTACTGAAACCGGGCTTTGACATCGACCCATGAACATCAGAGATCACAGGTAACATATGTCCACAGAAAAAGAGTGTTGAACAGCCCTTTATTCTGAAAACAGTGGCATTCACACACAAATTCACCACAATAGTCTACAAGGGGTTAAGGTTTAACTTGGGTTCAACCATCTACTTCTAACAAATACAATTCTGTCTTCTGTTACTCATCAAGGTAATGGAGGGTGAAGTCTGGGTTAAATAGGGGGTAATAATGTAGTTTCTACACTAATAAATCCAGTCAGTTTCTTTGTAGAACTACAGCTACATGATAGTTCTTTGGAAGTTATAAGACTGACGCATAAACACGTCGGCTAATTTAATAAGTAAACAACATGCTGCCTTAATATAGTTTTAAAATGTGTAATAAGTCTCTCTGCTGGTGTTTATATCTCTCCCAGGAATATTTCAACGGTTCAGTTCCCATTCTTTCATGGCAGTGACCGTGATTTGAATATCTGTTCCCTACTGAGCCTTTGAAGTTCTGGACTTGCTCCAATCCGTAAATCTCCAGAGCATTTGTGAACATCCGCAGTACCCTGTGCTGAGTACAAGCCCTGACACGCTGCCTCTGATGTACACACCAGCGAACCACTTTCAAGCACAGAGGAGGAGGAAGGGGTGGCAGGAATCACTGCATTGTCCTGAAGGCTACAACACAGCCTCGACTCTGCAGCACGGCCCGATAAGGCACAAACAGCAGCAGCATGTGCCTCGAATGATGAGCTCCAGTCTGTCGCTTCATGTCTGCTGTGTCTGATTCTCTCATTTGGTATTTTCTACTACTCTTTACTGCTGTTACTCCCCTATAGAGGAACATGATAAACCACCCTATCTGCTGCACAGTGGTTATCTGGCAACACTCGTCTCCTGCAGAGTGAAGTGCATCACTGCTGTCTAGCTAATGAAGGCAACGTTTGAACGTCCACTTTGAGCGCAGCTTGTTCACACATTAAAAAGTAACCACAGTGCTGGAGTAACTGGTTACATGTAATGATGTTACGCAATTAAATTACAAAACAAATGCAAATTTATTCTGTTAGTGACTATGTAAGTAACTCATTTGCAGTCAGTGGTGGGAAGGCTACTTTAAAAATGTTATATAGGGCTGAAGTCCTCACAATTCAACGGTCCTAGAGGACCTAATTTTAGAAAATAAACAGAGATCAATACAGAGAGAAATAATGTTTGGATCCAGTTAGAATTGAGTCATCATTTACACATATGATGTTTTTCCATTTGAGAGATGAATTTATGAACCAACTAAGTTACAGTTTGTGACAAAGATAGTAAAGAAACACATAGGTTCATGTTAAACAGCTCAATGGACTGAATGTTTCGTCTCATGTGTTACATGACACCGACATCAAAATGGCTCCTGCCTTGGTACATTTTACGTCAGTCTTTGAGAGCGAGGTCAGAAAGTATTACTTAATGCTGTTGAAGCTGTGCAGACAACCTGAGTGATTCTGAACAGATAATGAGAGAGACAGCTATGATGACATCACCTCCATGACTTTCTGACTCTCTTTTACATATTTTCACAGATTGATTCTTCATCCGTTTTAACAAAAATGTGACTTTTTTGACTTGTAAAATTATCATTTAAATTGACAGATGTAAATGTGTGTGTAAATGATGGAATTAAATACAAAAATGACTTGTATCTCAGTAATGACTGGAATACAATTTTTTCTAACACAAGGACCCATGAAGCACAACCAGAAGAGGTGACCCTCTTCCAGGTTGTTACGCCATGACGTCACTTCCTGCTGTTGGGTCAACTTCTAATCATTTCTCTGTATTAAAGCTGCTGCAGTGCTCCATCCCTGAGTCCATAGCTGTCATTCTACTACTTTACATCTGCTAATAAAGACCTATAAAGAAAGAAAGAAAACAAGTGAGTAAATATAGGCACTAACTAATGTGAACATGTTCACCAACACTAGTTCCCTTATATTATAGTATTATGTATAGTGCTATAGTATAGTATTATATTACAGAATTCTCCTATTAGATAGAAAAAGGGTCTAATGTCTTCTTACTTTGTTTCATTTGTCCATCCTTCATCCACTTTAGAGGAAGTAAAATAAAGTAATGATTTACATCAACACACTGATGAACAAGTGAAGCAAAGCACTGCTGTAAACAAACCAGCAGCTTAAACTGTATTTAATGTCCATAGAAACTCCATCTACTGCAGTTAAAATACTGACTATGGAAACTAATCATTGTATTTTAGTTGAATACTTGTGCATCATTAAATAAAGAAGTTATGGTTTCCACTGTTATTGTTTGGACCAAAAGGTGACTTTTACAGCTCGAGGACATCAGACTTTAGGACTGGATTACTTCCACAGTCCAAGGTTTAGTGCTGTAGCTCTTCCAACTACTTCACTTATAGCTTATTATATCTGATTATTTTTGGGATACATGTTTAAACTGGGAAATACAACTTAAACAAACTGTAATGTTAGAACTGCTGATGGTGAATTTCCTGCTCTTTCACATGATTGGGGGTTCTATTACACATATAAACTTTTAACCATAAAGGATAGATTCAGATTTAATGACATTTTGACTTGTATGACTAATATTTTGACTAATATTTTTTTCTCATAAACTTGAATGGATTAAAATGATGCTTACTTTGCCTTTTAATAATGTAGCCCTGTTATACATGTGATAAGTTCTATCCCAAGCCTTGTAATCCATTAATGCCCATTAGTTTGTGATCAATTAGTAATAAGTTACCTTGTTTATTTAGTTATTAAACAACAGTCGTTAGTTATGACATTTTACAGGAAGAAGAATCTTTATTTTACAGTAGGTTCACACACACTGACATTTGTCCTCTGCCTTTAACCCATCACTAGATCATACATCACATACTGCAGAGTAGGAGCAGTGGGCTGGCCATATCAGGCGCCTGGGGAGCAAATGGGGGGGTTAAGTGCCTTGCTCAAGGGCACATCAGCCAACAACTCTCTACCAGTCCAGGAAATCGAACCGGCAACCCATCAGTCACGAGCCAACTCTCCAGTCATATAGGCCACGGCTGCCCCCATGGCCCCCCAATAACTAGTAATGCCTTTTCAACATTGACCAACCCTCAGTGGAGCTAGCATAAAGGGAATAATTTCTGCTGTGGCTTATTTCTTCTTCTTTTTGGGTAGTTGAGAGCCTTTAAAACACAGACATCATGTAAAATGTACGCATGTTGCATTCAGTTTTAATGGGACGAGCACATAAACACTGCGCCTTCTACACATGCGCTGCATCTGGGCTTAATGAAGTAATGCATTCAGTGTATTTTCATAACTTAATGCACATTAACAGTGCAGTTGATTCTCTTGCCTACTTTGATTTGTGGTTTATGGCAACAGAAGCAGCTTGGATTATAAATTATGCAATTATAGAAAAACAGTCCACTGCAAATATCTGCATCAACTCCAGTGGTAATAATACCGTTCAGTTTCATTAATACCCAATAGATCTGCTCTTTAGCGCAGCAATATCTTGGTGTAACTGCAGATATGCTTTATGGTGAACCTTCGAGCACTGAAACGTCTTGGATTTTGTCAAGTGGAAAAAAGAATAATGCAAAGAGACCTTGATTGTCCAACTGTCTCCATCCATAGTTTATGTGTTTCATTCATTTCTAGCGTAATAGAGGACATTAGGAAAGTTTTGCTGTGAAACAGAATCAAATGGCTTGAAATAGCTGCAGTACTCCTCTGAGAGCTCTGCCGGCAGAGGAATTGGCTGCCTTTTATGGCCTGGCCTTGGAGAGTACTTAGGACAATACATTACAATAATTAAATTTCAAGGTGGCCAAGAAGCGGAAAGCAAGAAAAATTGGAATTTAATGCTCGCTTCTCCCTCACTGATGCTTGATGTGGTTGTCGTTGCATTTTTAGCAACCTGCAGGCCAATGAAAGGGCAGAGAAGAAAAAGAAGTCTAGACACACACACACACGCACACACACACAAACACACACTTCTCCCTAGGTGAAGCAGGGCTGCCAATTAATTCTTCGCTTAGAATTGTCAAAATACTTACTTGTGGCAAAGAAAAAGAGCACTTTACTCTTTTTTTTTTTTACACTTTTTTTTCACCCCAACATCATCTCATACTTCTCACTCAAGTAACAAAATCCACTTTAGCAATGCATTTAGACCTACGGGAAGTGTTTTTCCGGGCTTGGCTAATACGAAGGTTACAATAGAGCAGCACCAAGAATACTTATTAGTTCACTGCAGCTGCTTTTATCTGGTGTCCTTGCTAACAATGCTGGCTGGAGCTTAAAAGATTTAGCTCTGAAATAATTTTATTACTCTGAAGTGAAACCAGGGGCAGCTTGTTGATATGAAGCCACTGAGGGGATTTGCAAATAAACTTAATTTTAAGAGACTGGAGAAAGACATGGAGAAATATGAAGCTAATTGCTACGGAGGCATGTGGAGCATGTGGAGTTCATTGTCAGCTATAAAATGACAGCACTGACGTCTATGGCTGTTCCACTGTCATATTTACTGTAGATATAGACAGGAATGGTTTATTAGATATAGTGCATAGTAAGATCACCCACTCTAATGGAAAATGCACAAAAATAATGCCATAAACCAGAATCAAAAGAATCTAATATGCAGATCAAAATGAATGGCATTCCGTGGAATTAAATTTTTTCTCCACATATCCAGCTAAAACAAGGTATTTCTAGTGATAAATTTATAGATGTTATCAGATAATATTAAGCTAATTTATGCTCATTTTATATTATTGCATGAACTGAGAATAGTCTCGCAATGTATATTACATGATCTGTAGTAGAAAAACAGGATTTGCAAATATGTAAAACAATTTATGTGTGATATTGTGGACTCACAAATGGATACTGTAGTCCACACAGCCCTAAGAAAGCATTTTGGAAAAGTAGAAATGTAAAGTCCAATGTTTTACATGTTCAAGGGGATTGCTGTTTATGTGTGGACTGGGACACAAAATGTTGGATGTAACTTGTGTTTTTTATTTGCATCATACATCATACATATTTATGACCATCCTGTGACTATTTTCCTCATATATTAATACGTGATGGTGTTAAAGATGCATGAATTAAAGGCTTCTTTTTTTATATAGTTCTATCATTTCAATCTATGCGACAATAATGAATGACCATGAGCTGTTGCTGAATGCTTGCGATACATTTCTAAACTGTTATAAAAGCAGAATTCTGGACATTTACTTATTTTCTAACTGCATCTATGATGTGATATGAAGTTATCCTGTGCCTGACATCTATGGGTTCTGTTCTAATGAGTCCACCTGTACTTTTAAACTCAAACGTTGCAGTATTTATCCACACCATTAAACCCATACCCCACAATTCCCCAAGAGTAAGAGGAAAGCTGCCATTAACAGTCTTGACTGACAGTTGTATATAGGGATCAGTGGAAGTCATCTGGATTAAGGCAGGAAGATTCTAGGTGTGTCTCCTCTCCACCATCTGAAACATTTCTCAGTTCTACTTGGGAAATACTTTCTAGAACATAGAACCTGTGACTTTAAATGGAGGATGTTAAATAAAGAAGGTGAACATATCAGAATGATCTAGGTCTACTTTAGAGCAATACAAATCACTCCTATGTTCACAATATAGGATTTGATTAAGAAACACATTTAGAATTACTAACAGATTCATATTTCTGCTTCATTTGTACGTATGCTGCATTTTACTGCCGTGCATGTTTAAGGTGGATCTCATCTGAATAATCGTATATACTGTTGGGTAGTTTACTCTACAGAGAAGCATCACATTTTGCAAGATCATTGTGTTACTAGTGTCCTATGGGAAGGACATACGATGAAAAAGTCCACTGTTCATAAGCTCAGAAATACAGCCCTGTTTTCAGTTTTGTCACAATGTATTTTCCCATGAATCCAACAGGGTCTATGAAGACTGTATTTACTTTGAAATGAAAATAACTTTGATTTCAATCCTTAAATGAACATTTCACTTTTCAGGTGATCACAAACCATAAAAATCAACAGTTAAGTTGTCAGAAAAATACTGTAAAATGGAGTAAATGTTCACAACTGGCATCTGAGGTAAAGTGGAGTTGAAGTAGAATAAGATATAAACACTCAGTGAACCAGTTCCATGTACACTTCCATTCTGTTGCTGAGATCAATTCATCTGTTGTAACAGTATGTGTGTTATTTTATGACACAAAACCCTTTGGTTTTGGCTCAGATTTGTGAATGTATAGCAATAAAGCTATATCTGTTTATGTACCAGCTTTATTTTATTCATGTGGATTTTTTATACACATACAAAGAAGCAAATCCTTTTTTTTCCTTGTGTGTTGTTATATGATGCTGTACCTGTTTGGGAGCAGTCAGCGTCTGGATGCCCACTGCTTTGGCCACCATGGTGTGACTGTTTCCTGGACTGGGCTGCAGGGACATGGTGAGGCCGGAAACAGCGTGAACGCGCATCTCAGTGATGGAAACCTTGTCATCTGTAACGGAGAACGGCGACTCTCCCAGTACTGCATCCACAGCCAGCGGAGACTCCACCTGCAGAGAAGAGATGGTCTTTATTGTCTCCTCACATGACAGAGAAAGACATCACTTAAGTCAAGAATAGACAACAACTTTATTGCCTTTCTGAAGCTCATAAAGCCTGTGACAAGCCAATTCTGGATTAAATTATCTGTGCTGCTGTTTGCTCCAGTGTGGATCTTGAATCCATGTGTCAATGCCTCGCTGTCTATCACAGTGAAAAACAAACAGAAAAAACCCCCCACACTTGAGAAGAATCCATCAGAGACCAGACAACGAGGCACAATCTAAAGCAACCGCTCCCTGCTTTTAAAGTGACGGTTAGCAGAAACACTTGTGTCCATCTAAGTGTCACCACATGAAACACCAACGCCATTTGAAGCCAGTGTCTCCTCCTTCAGGTAATCCCAGGCTTTTGACAGGCCTCTGCACTCGCTCCTCTGAGCACTTTTAAAAGATCATTATTTCACATTGCAATTGCGACCAGAGGTCATGTGAGACTTGAACGAAGTAAAGAGCCATTCAGAATAGGAGTGGCCTTGTCCTCTGAATCAGACAGGGAAATCTTTTCCACCTTCAGCTTGAGTATTGTCAAACACTCATCAAATAAAGCGACTCGTGCTTATCCACTGAAGGACTTGCTGGTCTGACAAGTTCTCCCAATCATCATCAACTGAACCCATGAAGTTGCAATTCAACTAAATTATATATACACAACATACATTAGTTCACAACAGCAGCCGGGTACAAACACGCACACACATAGACACCAATGTGGACACTTATAACAATATGTATACAAACCATTAAAGCAATGCCATGACAGAATGATAAAAAAAATTATTAATTTTATTTCATTTATTTATTCACTCTAATCTAAATGACTGGAAAGGAGCAGGATGAAGAAAACTTATAGTACCTGCCCCTTTCTTGAAACATCTGCTTACATCAGGTAAGTTGCCGTTACAGCTATTACAGTAAACAGTTTACATGACAGTCAGTGAAAATAAAACAAATCCAAAATCCTTTGTGATTCTCTCCTTTCACAACCTCTTAAATTGAAAAATATTTGTACAGCTCTTCTCTTCCATTGCCAATAAATTCCACATTCTGACACCCACAACAGAAATACACATTTGCTTCACATTAGTCCGAACCCTTTGCTGTTTAAAAAAACAAACAAAAAACTCCTATGTTTTTCATCCTGTGATACTAAAACCAATAATCTCTGCAAATTTGCAGGCAAAAGTCAGTTTGTCTAAACACTATCAGCAACGTTCCTAATTCAACTAATGCCTTAAACTTAAACAATCCTGATTTAATAAACAAATCATTTGTTCCCCATACTTCAATACAATAACTCAAATATGGAGTAAGTCAACAATTTAAAACTGTGATTGCTTTATAATCCATAATCTATTTTGCTTTACTCAATACTGAAATATTTTTAGATATCTTTTTTTTTTTTTAAATATATAAGCAGTATGTGGTTTCCGTGTTAATTTATCATCCACTATTACATCCAATTTCTGAAACCATTTTAATTGGAACACTATTAATAGACAATGAAATGTGTCCTTCCTTTTTTCTATTTGTGAACACTGTGAACTTAGTTTTATTCCAACTAAGGGATCATTTGATTATATCAAATCTTTTTTTTTATGTTTAACAATCTCATTCTGTATTTTCTGTACTAACATTTTTAAATCATCTCCTGAACAAAGAAAGCTTGTATTAGCAAACAAAATAAAAGTCGACCTATACATATAAGCACAAACCTACAATCTACAGATGATGATGGAGCCTGACCCTGAGGAATTAAATTAAAATTATACCACAGTAAAAAGCTTGAATAGAAGCAGAGCGACTGGGCCTGATAATAAAACAATGCTTTAATTACTGTCAAACTTGCTGCTCTGGTACAACAATAATCCTGCTGATGTTAGAGACAGTCTTAATTTCCCGTAAGCGCAGGTGAATGTTTTTACTTCACTCTTTTGTTGTTAATTTCCTATCTTTGTAAAGCCCACTCTTTTTACTGCATGCCTATATTACAGAATTATTGTATCCCTGCAAGTTGGCAGGACCTAGTTTGTTATGTGACACAAAAAAAACAAAAAAAAAATGCTTTGTTTAAAATGTTAGCTTTAGAAACTAATCTCCAACTGTGTTAAATATTTAAGATTGAAAATAGAAATAATAATAATAAAAAAAAATGAATCTAGCTAAAAAACTCTGCATTCAGGTTCTACTTCCTTATGCATATTGTTTGCATGTGATGGATTAATGTGCCAGAAAGCAGAGTTATGGTTCATCGGACAACACACAAACATGTGCACATGCAAACACACACATATGAAGTATACAAAAAAAAACCCTGAGGCTTGATAGCAAATGGATGCATAAATAAACTTTTAAAGTTTTCATGAGGAAAACTCGGTTTCATGATGGATCACGCTCACTATGGAAGCTTTTATCCTGCGATGAAAATCTTTGCATAAAACTTTTACTTCTAGGGTTAGATTGAGTTTAGGGGAGAAGGTAATAAAAGTGCATACCATAAGTCATTTAGGATTACTGACAGAGAGGTGAAGGATGTGTCCTTCTAAACAAACAGGACCTCTAAAAAAGACTTCCACTGAACATAAAATATGACTCCAGCAGTGAAAACTGTTGACTTATAATTGATTTTCTGCTGTGTCACGTTCCGTTCTACTGTGGCTGATATTTTCACAGGCCAATTAAAGTGACTAAAAAGAAAATCTGACGCCATTAAAATCAATATGGGCAGCTATGTACAAATGTCAGAACACAATTCAAAGACGTGCCACATTGTGCATTGATTTTATAAAGAAAAAGTAAATACAATCACAGAAACTAATCTTGTCCAAACAGTTATGATCTGTGCTGGAAATATTGCGTAGGCATGTTTTTCTCAGCTGTCATGTTCCCAGCTTCAGGGAAAACAGACATATTATCGGGGAATATGTATGATTTCTGGGAACATACTTCTACTCTGTATGCACTTACAGACAATATTGAAATAAAGTATTAGATAGTGTAGTAGAAATCAAATATCCCAGAATAAGCAATTAAACCTTGAACCTCTGCTGGTCTCTAATGTGGTTCACACGGACCCTCAAATAACTGCAAACTCTTTTATGCTTGGTTGTTAAATCTTTACACATCTTTACCGTCCTTAGTTTTATAGATTTTAACAATTATATAGAGTACTACAATAAGAAAATAGTCTATTTTAAGAGAGGACATATATTTCTTTCAACTCTGGATCAACATAATACTCCTATTACATCATCCTTTGTCACAGAAATTACACTTGTATGCAACTTTTGAAGACATTTTAGTTTTAGATTTAAGGACCAAAACAAAACAGGTGTTTAAACAAATACAAAACAACAAACAAAGGGAAAAAGGTCCTTTCTAATCTTTCACTGATTAATTATCTAGAGATTATACACAGCCCAGCCAAAGTCACTACCTGCATTTAACTCAGTAAATAGTTCAGACCCTTCAGTTGGATAATTACTGCAGTGATTTATATGTTATTATATTATATCTACTGATTTAAAATGTTAAATAACTTTTGAAGCTCTCAGTACATCTAAGTACTTAAAGTAAAACGCAGTTCCTGAGCATTTTATTGGGATTAAATGTGTCTGTTTTGGAACGTAGAATGTAGAAACACGGATTCATC
>JAPTYQ010000007.1:9710218-9726554 GCA_029814465.1 Ostorhinchus cyanosoma | reverse complement strand
TATCTATCTATCTATCTATCTATCTATCTATCTATCTATCTATCCGTCCGTCCGTCCGTCCGTCCGTCCGTCCGTCCTCAAAAGTCATTATTGGGTTTTTATACAATCACTTAAAAAGATGAGTTATTGTATTTTTCTTAAAACGAGCTTTGTTGCCATGTTTAGTTCATAGCAAATGTCTTGTCTTTTATTTTATAGTGAGTTGCACAGGATGTTAAGGTGTATCAACGCCCACTACTGTGTGTGACTGTGTGCTAGTGTTAGTATTCCTAGAACTATAAAGCCCAGAATAAACAAATCGAACACAAATCATGGCCTTTCTTGTTTTTCAGATCTTCTTGTCACCTCATATCTTAGTTCATTTTAGCAGAGATGTGAGTGAAAAAGTCAAAGAATAGACTAGAGGAATGAGAAGCTAAGGAAATGGGCATTAAATTACATAAGAAACCCCATCGTAGACATCAGTTAATCTCTCTCATCTGTCTCACTATGTGTGTACCGCCGTATTTCATCATCTCTGACAGACGGGTGCTCGTGTAAACTTATGATTAATTTTTCATTCAATTCACTATGACATAATGTGTCATACGCTGTCAAACAATGTGTGTTTTATGGAACTGAGATAGTCATCAAGATGGCACAACAAGGTCAAATTCCAGGTCACAATCAAGAATTGAAAAGTTGAGGAATGAAGAAGGTGAAAAAACAGGAACTAAGAGGCAGACTGTCAAGCTAGTTACAAAGTGCAGCTTCACCACTAGACCATAATAAGCACTAGAAACTGAATGAACCTTTAAAGTCAAGTATAAAGAGCTTCTGTGAATTAAAAAAGAGCAATAGCATAAATGAATCTATGGTACTAATACCTGAGAGCAAGCAAGAAAGTGTAAGGCCTGTTCACATGGGATTTGTACGACCTGGTGATGTCTAATAATTGTAATAATAAAGGTTTTTCACACACGACCCAGAAGCAGTTTAAAACTATCGACTTTCAGTAACACTTCTTCCGGTTTACTTGTCCCCAATGGCTGAGGTATTGAAGTCACTGCTGTGTGCTTCAACGTATATCGAATAAACAAAGGCAATTATATTTAAGTTTTCATGGTTTTCCTTCAGATTTAGTTGAGAAGAAGAAATGGGTTCATTCATCTCGATGAGGGGCCAACCTTCAGAATCCAATCAGAAAGTACGTTTGTGTGTAGCCGGCATTTATGGGAAGAGGATTACCATGGAAACATCAGTCATATTGTGAAGGGAATCAAAAGGTTAAAGTCGGTAAAATCCTGCACCAGGTCGGGTAACTTTAGGCTGAGCTGCCTCTTCACCAGAACACACCAGTATGGCTGTAGACCTCCTGCTCCACCCTTCCATTACAGGACCCTGACATACTTAAACTCCTCCACTTATAAACTGTCCAAAAATACAATCAAAACGTCGGTCAAGGACTACAGAGGCTGCACTGGTGACGATAAATGAAAGTTTGTGTTTTTCGGGTAAAAATTCAGGAGGCTCATTTCCTGATATAGCATGGATATTCACTGAAATAGCAAACCTAAATCCTTCAGAAAAGCGACATCTCATAAAATGATGAGATGGATGACAGGGCTGACAGAACGTGACATTTTTCAGGGAGGTGAGTCTGCCTTTGACGTCAGAACTGGGGACTATTGTCAGTGAATTAGAGTAAAAAACAGACTTCACTTATCCTGCATGTAACACAGGTGTGTGTGTGTGTGTGTGTGTGTGTGGGGGGGGGTTCCACATTATACTAGTCCTGGGGTCTGTTTTCCCTCTAGATGCTGAATGAGTTGCATACACATCACATAACAGTTCCATCATTGAATACAGACAGATTTCTACTGCAGTACATTTAACCTTTGTTCGTAGCGCTACCACATACTGTACAGAGTAACACTCTTATTTTCCTGTGGGATGAAAGACTGCAGAGAGCACCATCTTTATTTGCGCTGCCTGGCTTTGTTTGCAGATATTAATTGAATAATCTCTCATCTACTGTGCTTCACAATAATGAGTTCTGTCTAAGTCTGGCTCTTTACTTTGAGCACCAGCTATTGTTCAGTAATCCTGCGGATTAAACCCCCCGCTCCCAGCAGGACTCGTACATTCTTAGAAAGTCATCGCTCTGGCCAAAACCACAGGAAACATCGGAGCAAAGTACACAATAATTAAGATCTGCTATCTTTAGACTTTAACCTCAACTTCTTCTACACATTTTGTCTTTTGTGTCCTCTCTTCCTTAACAGACTGATCAAATTTAATATAGAATGACTTCATTCATGGAGTAATCATCGTCCTTCCGTGCGAAAAGAAAGAAACTAAATGACGGTCTGAAATATGGCCCTAAGTGGACAAAAGCTGCTCCTTTTTTTTTCATATTCATGAGGCCGTGGACAATTTGAGACAGTCTCCCAAGACTCAAAGACTAATTCAAATGTTCTGACAGAGTAAAACTTTCAGTAAGAGGATCACTGTTCAGATATATAATATTCGTTTTCAGAAAATCAGCATAACAATTTCACTGTCCTTTGTCTTCTAATCTTCAACTTCTTTGTAATTTTAGTTTTCTAAGCCATCAATCATTATGTTGAATGGCTGGTGAGCCCACTAGGATCTCATTTCCTTTTCCTTCATGGTGTTTTAACAAGACACTTTAAGTTTTTTTTTTTTTTTTAAGTTGCCATGCTCCTTTAATTTCATTCCCACCTCAGGGGCTCAGGTGCAGGTGAAGGAAGCAGCTGGAGTTTCAACATAGTCTCAGTGACCACTTTTCATTTGACTAAAATCTAATGACGTGATGCCCGTCTGGGAACTGTGACGTATGACTGAGCAAAGCAGGAGTGACATTCATCTGAAAACACATCAAAAATCTCCTTATGGTCGACCTTTTGAAAGTATTTCAGTCTCATCTGACGAGACAAACATCTTGAAATGTACTTAGATGATAATAATGGCTGTTGGTCTGATGGGAATATTTGCATTTTCATTTATGGATGGTATAGCGAGTGTGTGATAGCTATTTTTTTCCCTCTCATTGTCAGAAATAGCAGATACATACAGCGTTTCTAAAGCATCTGATGCAGCTTTTATTCATCATTATTCCCATTAATAATAAGAATATGATGTAAAGGAAAGCATATGATAAGCAGCTGCATCTGTGAGTCTTTCATCACCACAGACATGAAAATACTGTTTACTTCAGTCACTACAGAACACTGCTACTGATAGAATACAATATCTGATCATATTTTTGCTTTTTATTTTCAAAGGTGAGAGGAAAAATCAGATCATACATAAATGTTGTATCTGTCATTTTTGACCAGGAAAAACAAAAAAAATAATATAAAATACTTAATTTGTGAAGTCCTTTGATTTCAACTTCAGAAACGACCGAACATTGCTGAGAATATGAATAATAAGAATATTAAAAGAGGAAATGTTTGTTTTTCTTCTGTTTTGTTTCACTAGAACTGGCATCAAACACATTTTTGTTCTGAGCTGTCAGTTAAATTGAGTGAACTGTATGATATTGCGTCTGCATTCTTTATTAAAGCGAATTAGTAATGAACAGACCTCATGGATGGATGAATCAATACAGACATATTATGCATGATCCTTGATGAAATATAGAAAAAGAGAAATATGTGGCAAAAATAGTATTTGGTCATTACTCAAGAGCAGCGGTTCCTAAACTTTTTTATTGGAGACCAAAAAAAAAACCTATCTTTAGCGTCCTTGGGACACAAACATGGACCACAAGAAACTGAAATACTGAAGTACACAAACCAAAATGGACGACTTCTCCAACTTCAAAACACTCTGTGAAAATCTGTTTTTACAGTTTTCGTCTTGTTGTGTTTTATGTATGTTTTTTATTTGCATCTTTTACATTGTTAATATCTTTTTACATGTTTGGATTACCTCTCCTCTAAATTTCATCTCATTTATAAACGCCTCGAGAGAACACTCCATTTTAAGTCAAAAAATTAACCCTTAAAGCTGCACAAGTCTTTCAGTGATTACGCACATTAATCTGTGAACAATTTTGACATTTACTTCACCATAAACAATCCTTTTATTTACAAACAGAGCCGGCATTTTTGGAAATTTGTCGCAACGTGCATTGTGGGAAGGGGAGCCCCACGCAGCCGCATTATGGCCGCAGCAGCAACTAACACACATACAGCTTCATTGCCTCTTGCTACTGCAGCTGCAGCTGCAAAATTGGTGACAAAAGTCATACGCAGCTTTAAAGACTTAAACAGCTGCTGGCCTCCAAAACCATCAACTGATCTAAAATGTTTAATAACTGTTGAACCACTAATCCTATCAATACATTATATAATTCAGTTAAAATACAGTTCCTCAGCTTTTCCTCATCCTCAGATATGACCCATTTGTACGTTCAGAGGCTCCGTAGTGAATGTGGAAACACTGTCATTTTCTTCAACACTGAGTCACCAGTAAAATGGGCAAATGAGATTAGGTGTAGATGCTTGTTTTTATGTGCAGTTTTGCTAAAAAGTCACTTTTTCTTCAGTTTTCTTTGATGCTGAAATCACTGTCTTGATTTGCAAATTTTAGAACTGACTCATGAATACCTAAATGGTCAATAGGAAAATACTACATTTTTTTCCCTGAAGAATGCAGCGGATAATGTTCAAATAAATAAAGCACATTGGAAAGGTTAAATTTTGAAAAAGATATCCACAAAAATAGTTCTAAGTTTTTAAGGGTTATTTCAGATGTCATTATTGGCATACAGTCTCCTCTGACAATTAATGACCAAATAAAAACCTTCAGTTTGGAAAGGCTGAGATCAGACAATATTTGTTTGATTAGATAAAAAAATTGAAGTTTTTCCTCATTAAGAAGAGTCCTGCTTCCTCTGACTCATGTA
Source organism: Ostorhinchus cyanosoma (assembly GCA_029814465.1). Taxonomy (NCBI): domain Eukaryota; kingdom Metazoa; phylum Chordata; class Actinopteri; order Kurtiformes; family Apogonidae; genus Ostorhinchus; species Ostorhinchus cyanosoma. The sequence continues at coordinate 9,721,636 of JAPTYQ010000007.1, read as the reverse complement.
ATTCATATTCTGGTATTAGTTTGGGTAGTTTTTGCACATCTGGATCAGTGAACTCTTTTAAAGTTGTTCAAGTGATGGACAAATTTCTCAAGAATTTATTTATTTTTTACAATCGCAATGCGTCAAATTGGCATGTTACATCTGGTAGTAAACTGATATGCAATTATTCATACCCTTCAACAGATTACAAATGATCCATTGCTCATTTAAAATGATGGATCGGCAACTTATATCTTTCCTCTGTATTTTGCCATCATCAGACGCATCCATCAGGCGACTATTCTTTCCGCTGACAGGATGAAACTGTGATCTTTCACGGTGATCAAAACTCTCAGCAATCGTTACTTCTCTGTGTCCTCATTAATGACCAGTGAAGCATCAGTAAATCACTGCCCAACAGTCATAACTTGTTCCGCTTCCTTTATGAGGACTTCTGAACCCGTCTCGGCTGATGCAGTTATGTGCCTTTTATGTCTCCTTTACCTGAGAGACACTGAGCATCAACAGAAGCATGGACTTAGAGCGGTTCTGGTTTTACAAAAAGAAGAATTTATGACAGACATTATTTCAGGAAAGGTGAAAATTAAGTGGATGAGGATCAACTGTGGAGTTGACTCTACATCTGGTTTTTCAAATTAAAAACCTTTCACATTTCTTACAAAATCTGATTTGGTTCAATATTCTAAATTTGCTGGAAGAAAAACAAAACTCGGAAGAAGCACAAACACTGCGAAGTTCAATATGCACTGATCTGAAAACCTCAGAAGATACTGAACTAACTCTGAAATACTTGGGTTTTTTCCTCTGATATTCCACACACTGACAAAGGCCAAAATGTTTGTTTCAAGTGATAGAAATGACTACATTCAAGGTTTGTTCTTTGAGCTTATGTGATACCCTGCTGGTTATGTGTGGTGATGTGATTATCTATGCAAATAAAATGGCTTGTGTTTTGCCATTAATAATGTAAACTATCAGCTGACACAGCATGTGAAGATTATAAGACACAGTGGTATTTATGACCTATACTCTGAGTTTGTGCATGAATGAGAAAACATGATGATACCATAATCCATATCACTGTAAACAATGAGGTTTGATGCATTCTGCTTCACAACTGCCCCTTGTTGTTGACAATTTTGAATATTCATTCTACATTGAAGCCCTTTAAGGTTTTGATACTGATAATCTGGTGCTGATATGCCTACAGATCACCAAAAGTATTTAATGATTTGTAGAAACCTATGATAAAGTAAGAGTAGTGTTCACCCTCATTGAATTCTTCTTATTTTCTTAAAAAGACTCACATATTCTGTTAGTGCCATGACTTTTTAATATTTAAAAGTTTTCTCAAACTTTTTCATCACTGTGGCTGTAATGCTCCATCATAACCCTCAGGTTGACCAACCAGACACTGATATTCCATAGTAATAATAATATTCCTCACTAAAGTGTGTGTTTAACATTCTGGGCAGATCTTCCAAACCTGAAAATTCAGACTTACCTGCTGCCGTCTCAGCTGTAGTTAAAATCTCAGACACTGTTTTCCTTTGAGTTGAGGGTATATTTCATTTTCAGTGGTTTATACTATTGTCAGACTTTGTTGTTGCAAAGGCACTGATCTCAGCTATTACCCAGTGCAGCATTACCATAACCAGGAGGAATTATGACCCAAATGACAGAAAATAAGGCAGAAGTAGTAATAAAGTGGAATTATCCTTTAATAGACACATCAGTAATCTCTGGGAGAAACAAGTTCCTCACTTCTTAACGACTGCTGTAAATTCTGAAAGAGTAATGAGCTCAAACTTTTAAATCTTTCCTCCTCATCTCTTCAGGTTTCAGTCAACCTTCACTGTGAACGTGGAGGCTGTGGAACACTTTCAAAGAACACTATGCCTACTTCCTCGCCTCTCACTCTGATGCATCATTTATCACGTATGAGACACTTCATTTTTCACTGCTGATTATGTGATTTCTCAGAGCCGGGGTGGAACCGTGTATGTACCTTCAGCACGGTGGATCCCAGCTCCAGTCCCACCAGCACCGTCCGGTCCACCAGCTCCGCTATCCGGGGGTCGGCCACCTTCAGGGAGTCCTGGACCAGGTCCGTGACGTCCACCTGCCAGTCCGGGCCCAGCATGGTGATGACCTGGTCGGTGCCCTCGGTGGATGTGGTGTGGAACTGGGTCAGGACTTTGACCATGGCCCGCTGGAACTGCAGGGTGCAGCCTCGACTCACCCGCCGCTCGTCTTCCTCGTCGTCTGCGTCACTGTCTCTGGTGCTCCTGTGGAGACGAAAGGTAAAACATATTAGGGACATCAAAAAATACTCAAAATAATTCATAGTATCATTTGACATGTCATTTTTAGTTTAGTTCAGGTCAGTTTATTACAAATATGCAGCAAAACCAACAAAAATAATCTTACCTTAGTACCTACAAATGAAACCGATTAAAAAAAAATTAAAACTTGGGTGTTATCTTTTTCCTTGCTCCCAGTTCTGATAATAAAGTGACTGCTAAGACCAGAGAGCAAGTTATAACTGAGGGATTTGATTTTGATGTTCTGTTTTCTCCTTTGTCTGATTTCCAATGTAAGTTGTAATTAGTTTAATTACCCTGAGAATAAAATGTAGGACTCTCCAGATGCAGATCGTGAAACTGTAATTACGTTATGAAGAGGGAGAAAAAAAAGTCAGACATGATCATTAAGAGTACGCTATTTGATCATAATGTTCATTTCTTTAATTCAGTTATATTAACAGTTATATTAGTCAGCTCAGGTACCTGGATGCTGAGTACTTTCTGGTCAAACTATTTTTTCACTTTAGTTATACTCTGTTTTTTTTTTTTGGTCTTTGTATGTCTTTCTGAATCTGATCTTTATACTGCATGCGTCATGTTTCATTGTGTTAGATCTAACTAAGCCTTATTTAGAGCAGCAGGGCGGGGTCAAGGACATCATGAATGCACAGCCCACCACTTTTTGATTCATAACTTTTGAACCAGACAAGCTGAAGACAAATATTACACATAATTGTAAAGATCTAAATGCCATCTTAAACGTACACAAAGAGCAAAATTTTGTTTCAAATATTTTTTAATGAAAAATATCAAAAACTACTGTGTCACAGATGCAATAATTACAAACTTCTCAAAAGTGAAGTTCCTATGACATTTTCATCCTAACATTTATTCCGTGAATATCTTCAAGCCTCTATTTTACAACCTCATAATTGGTTAGAGGAAAAAAATATTTTATCATACCTAAATAACAACAATTTGGAAAACTGGCAGTGTTAACAATGGACAACAAAAGGAAATATCAAATGAAATATTTTTTTATTTCAGTTATCAATATCATATACTTATTTATTTATTTTTACAATATTTACGACATTGGCATCTGGAATCAAATGTTTTTACAAGAACATTTTTCAGTTTGAAATATATACTTTCACATCATTTTGGACCATTATGTCCATATCCTTGTGCAAAAAAATGAAAAAGCTGGAACATTTATATATATATTTTTTAATATAGTTTTTTCACTGGTGTATTAATGTGTGTGTTGTATTTTACTGCTGTAGATGTTTGAAGGTGAATTAATATGAGCTACTTTTCATACTATATAATCTAGTTGAATCTAGACTTTGTGGTGTTGTTTTTAAGTCGAATTTTTATCTGGTATTTTTACTTGAATATGTTCAAAGATGGTTGTAATGTTGAGAATAAAGCAATACACCTCATGTCTAAGATGGCAATTTTCCATCGCTCAGCGCTATGACCTGAATTTATTCACAGCCACAGGCCCACATGTCACTGTGAACATGTGTGACCACTAGAGGGCGTAGTGTAGCACTCTGTTTATCTCAGATGTTATAAACTAACAGCAAGGCCAAGATGAAGATGAGGTTGACAGTGATAACAAGCTGAGGCACTATTATTGTTTTCACCACTGGAAACAGCTGTAAATGAAAAGAATGGAGTTTGAGGCTGAAATCACAGTGTTTCTTCTACTTGTGTGAGCTTGTTTACAAGGCCTATGAAGGTAAAAACAAGTTATTACCTCTACCACAGAACAGCAGTTTTCATTGGGGTTTGTCTGTTAGCAAGATGATTTAAAAAGCTATGGATGGATTTTCAGGGAATGTTCATACATACGTTTGCACATTGAACAAATGCTTACATTTTGGTAGTGATGGTTATGTGGTGTTATTTGGTGGTGGTGGTTATGTGGTGTTATTATCTTTGCTAAATATGCTGTTGATCCACGGATCAGATTAAACTGTGACAGTTCTAACCTTGTTTGGATGATTCCTAACAGATCTTTATTTTAGCTTTTGACAATACAAACTGCACCAAAAATAGTGATCTGTGATTTTACTGTGGCTGTTTTCAGTCTAAAAACAGAGCTAAGCTAACAGAGCTACAATGTAAACTATCAGTGGATGCAGCAAGTGAAGATTATAAGATAGTGTTATTTAGACCAACTGTCTGAATATGTGGTTGAAGGGGAAAAATGATAATGTAAAACAGATGTGTGTACACAGCAATCTTCTCACTTCATTCAGGGAGTGATAGAGTCTGTAGAGATACAGTTTTACTGTTGTAAACACTGAGAATAACCACATTTGTATGCGTTTTTAATTGGACAGGAAGAGGACGAATTGCACCTTGAAAGGTAACTAAAACTGATGAATGGAGTAAAGCAAAAAGTACAAAATTTGTCTGTGAGATGTATAAATGAGATGCATAAAACTGCAGGAAACAGGGTAAAAGTAACTCAAATTGAATAAATAAAAGTTCCAAGAGTGCTCAACTGAAGTGAAAAACTTGAAACTCAAAATAGCGTAGATTTACTCAAGCACAGCCACATTTGTCGACCTCAAACAATGAAAACTGCTGAAAGAAATGAAACCTTTCACAGATCATAACTTGGCATATCTTTAACCCAAACAGCTGCTGCTAAATTGCACAAATCACGATGGCATAATTCTACATCTCACTTCGTGCCTTCTGTTCTTAAGGGTCTCCACTCATTTTATAATTTGACATCATAACAGTAATGAGAGACTCAGCGCTGCTCCACACAGATCCGTCTCATTATCTGTTCTGATGTAGCTGCATTGGAGCAAGTCCTCCAAGCTGGCAGGGATGGAATGATAAGCACCAAAAAAAGTGGAGTTTTTGGACGGACGCCCTCCTTATTTCACAGGGGTCCTGGGCAGCGGGGTTAAAAATACCAGGTGCATCTACTACTGAACTCAATCTGCTCTACAAAAAGACGTATGAGTTTTCTAACGTCCCACAGCAGGTTTGAACGTCTGCCAGTTCCTCCTTAAAAAGCTCTTCTCGACTTAATCTTCGCTTGGACTCAACCACGCCAGCGACTTGACATTCAGGAAAGGCGGCGGGTCTGTCAGCCAGCGACAAACTACATATTCCACCCACTGACTCAAGGGGCAGGTGTTTTTATTATGCTGAGCACCGGTGTAACAGGCCAAAGTGTACCCCCGATATGGACTAACACTGAAGTGTAAGTGGCCTAGGCCAGATTATACATATACATATATACAGAACTATTGAGGGATATACATAAGAATGACTTCATTTTTCAAATAACTCAATTTAAATTTTTTCAGGATGTTATGACTTTAATCATTATTATTATTATTATTATTATGAACAGTCAGATTAATTGAAGATTATGTTATGACACTTTGTTTTTAATGTGCTTTTATTTGAATGTGCACACACTACTGAGAAGTGCGGTAGTAATCTTTGATCTGTGTGGAAGTCTAATATTTTTACTGATTGACATTTTTCTGGTTGGTCCAGGGGTAAATTTTGGGACCAAAACTATTCAATGTTTATACTAATGATACATTTAATCTTTCTGAATTACTTAAACTCATACTCTTTGCAGATGACACCAACATATTCTTCAGTATTGATAATTATAATGAACTTGTAACCACAGTAAATGAGGAATTAACTCAAGTGAAAAAGTGGATGGATAATAATAAATTATCATTGAAATTTAAATAAGAGTTTGGAAACTCCAAAACCATTTGAGAAATACAGATAATGATTGACGAAGTCCAAATTGAAAAAGTAAATGAAAACTAATATTTAGGAGTTATAATAGACAGTACATTATCAATGGAAAGCCCAGGTCAGACACAAAAAAACAAAAATCTCCAAAAGCCTTTCAATCATAAATGAAGTGAAACCATAGCGTGATGAAAATGCACTCTGTTCTTTATATTGCTCCTTGGTACTCCCATACTTCACATATTGTATTGAAGAGTGGGAAAACAGTTACCAATGCTCCGTTAATCCATTAGTCACATTACAGAAACCAGCAGTGAGGATCGTAACACAAGGTTGGATTTCTAGAACACACTCATAATCTATTTATTCATTCAAAGCTATTAAAAATCCATGATCTTGTAAAATATTATACATGAATAATCTTGTTTAAAGCGTTAAACAAATTACTACCGAGTAATATACAAAAAATCTTTACAATTCAGGAGAGTACTCATGATTTGAGAGGTTTTGGAGATTTCACATAACCCAAATTTCAAACCACTCTTAACTGTTTTTGTATGTCTGTATGTGGAGTGAAACTTTGGAACAGTCTAGACATCCAACACAAGCAATCCTAAAATATCCACAAATATAAACTGGTATATTAACATATGATCTGCTCCCAGTATAAAGACAGAGGGTCTTAATACTGATGTTACATCAATATTTTGTCTTATAATGTTAACTTGTGCTTGTTGTTCCTCATCCTGTTGGTATGTGTTGTTCTTTACCTTCTGCTGTTGTTCTTACCATCACTGGGATGTGCTGTTCTTTACCATTAGTGCTATTGTAGTGTTTTTCTTACCATTGTTGCTATTCAATTATTATAATCTAAATTAACTCTTACCCATGGTAACAGCACCAGGAATGTACTTTGTGTCTATTTTTCACACACATTTTGGTTCTATAATGTAAATACTGTCGAATGAGTTTATTCTAATTTGGTTTAGGCCTATTTTGTTCATTTTCTGACGTGAAGTCTAAGGACAGGAGTGAGTACTTAAAATGTTATTATGTTAACTTATTTGATGATGAGAATGAGGGTGGGATTAAATACATTTTTCTTCTTCCTACTCCTTTTTGAGTGTAAATGAATGATTTTGAAATTTTGAATTTGCATGTATTCTGTAAATGCTCGAAATAAACAAATGAATGAAAGTAATAAAAGTAATTGTTTAGACTCTAAAGATGTAGGTCTGTTACTTTTCTCATTTAACTTATCTGACAAAGATGAACCCCCAATAAAATGTTGAAAAAGAAAGTAAGTTTTAGTGGTTGTTTTTTTTTTTTTTCTTAGCTCTTTTGTTTATTCTTGTTAGTATTTACTTTCATTAAATTTTTTGGTTCATTTTGCACACATTTTGTAAACTTAATTAAACTTATTTTGGTTATTTTAATTCCATTTTTAGTTCATTTTGTTGTTAGAGCTTTTTCATTGTTTTGTTTTTAATTCTTGTGTTCATTCTTGTTTGCTTTGTCTTCTTAGTATTCACTTGGCTGATTTTCATTTCAGTTTTGATTCACTTTGTGCACATTTTGTTCATTTAGTGCTTGATCTTTGTAATTCAGTTCCATTTTTTGTTCATTGTGTTGCTTTAGTGTTTTCTAATTCATTCAGTCGACTTTCTCTTTGTTTGTTTATCTATCTATTGGTTAATTTTGTGCATTTTCATTTATTCCATGCTTCCTTTTGTGGATTCACTGCTTATTTTGGACATGGTCTTTCACAACATTAAGTCAATATAAACAAAATTTGTTTAACCCAATTCTTTCCTTTTATTTTTATATTACAGTTACTTTTGTTAAAATAAATAGATTCCATGTTGGGACAATCTGCTTTACACTGGCCTGTTGTACGACGTTAGGGAATAAAAGAGTCGTGGGTGATTACAACTATCTGTAGGTGGGTGTGGGTGTCCATTCAAGTAAAAAAAACACCACCTCATGAAAGAGTTCAGTCGTGGTTACGTTCAGGTGCTGGACTTGATCATTCTCTGTCTACGGTTGGTTGAGTTTGTTACTTTTATTCATTTGCTCAAATGAATAAAAAATGTAAAGCTTTTCCTCTGTCACTGTGTGATTTTCTAACAATGTGCCTATGCATAAAATCACTGGCTTAGCAGGTGAAGGCTAAAGAAACAGGACGGGGGTGTGCATGTGTGAGTTTGGGTGAATAACAATACAAACAAGCTGCAGTCATCAAAGGGAGTCATCTCATCTATGGATTCTGTCTCAAAATAAAGCAAATAAATGGGAGTGTGTTCAGAAGCCCTGGCACTGACTTCGACTACTGTTGAATCTTAATTTCAGACTATTCTTGCTTGCATGCGCCTCTGATGGTTGTATATCTGTTACTATGCACGGATGGCGTTGAATAAATTCTTAAAATTCAGACAGTGGCTTTAGAAATGCCATTAGGAAGATTCTCCGCACAGTTTGGTATGCATCATTCTCAGTGAGATTAGACCATTTAGCACATTATTATTCATGAAAAGACAAGTTTCTAAAGTGTGCAAATAGTGATAAAAAAGAAGAAACAGTCATTATTTATAAAGCTGTAATATGAGAAATTCATGAAAAAGTAGTGGAATCCAGAGCTGATGTGTGGCTCTGGAGGTTTTTTCGGATGTATTCACACCTACTTTGTTTGGTCTGTTTAAAATAGACCAGACTTTTTTTCTGGTGTGAATACAAACATGCAAACTCTGATTTGAATCAAACAAGCAGACCAAGCAAGACCACCTAGAAGAAGTGGTCTCAGTCTTCTTCCAAACAGACTCTGGGCCGGTTCACTTCTGGTGGGAATATAACCGGCCTCGAGCTGAAACAAACTAAGGAGCCATGCACCTTTTGGTGCTTGACGAGCCACCGTAGCCGCTGGAACTAGCCGAGACACATGGGTAATCAGAGCTAATAGCAACAGCCATGAGCTGTGGACAGACGTGGAGCACTGAGGAGATGGAATGTCTCATTGACATTTGGTCTGATACCCATATTATGAAACTGGCTCCAAATGAGCTGTTCTTGACAGTTCACATTATTTACAGTAATTTGAGTCTGTAAAAATAGAATACATATTCCGAAAATGATAATTGCACGTAGGACCTCTACGTTTGTTTTCATCAACACCCGCTGTCTCTGATCCAACCCGTCCCCAGCTTTTCTGTCCAATTCCAGCGCAGTTCATCACATTCGTGTTTCTGTTTACACATTTGGGTCCACTAGCAAAAAATGCAATGAGAATGTGATCTGACCCAAACAAAATGAAGTCCACATTCAATCCAAATCAAATAAGTGGACCGAAGGACTTTCCAGGTCTGAATGCACCTTAAAAAAATCTGGCTATTCCATGTTAGTTTTGTCCCAGTAAGACCTGAAAATCATCCTTTATGACAGGGGGCTTGGTTTACACACTAAAACAGACAGTATGTGTTTATCAGGTGTAGAGGAAAGAGCTTCCCACCAGCAGTAGCTACTGATTTCCACTTGTTACATTTATGTAAAAAAAATTGTTGATATTTTAAAGTCTTTGTGGTCCAAATCGACACCTTTGGCCAAAAGGTGATGACTGAGTTAACAGCCACACTCACAATGTGGAACAACAGCGAATGTATGATTTAAATGATGTGAAAACACAAAACTGTGGTTTATTTACTTACAAAGAAAAGCCTCACGTGCAGCTGCTGACAACAGGTGTACATGCATGCATTGACCTTTTTCACAGTTGCTGGAAATACGTAATTGTTGCATAAAAGGACTTCCTGCCAAGCGTCAACACAATGAGACAAAATGGATGAGAGAGTGTACACAACCTGCCGGACAAATTTGCCAAATATTACATTTGCAGATGTTGCAAGGTTCATTGAAGAAAACGTCATAACCAAAAAGAAAAAACACAATAAAGGGTAATTTGTCCATAAATGTCAATGTAAGTAGAAAGCGATCAGGCTGTCACTGAACTGCTGACTAGAATGACAAGTAATTAGCATGTTTACATACAATTATTTATGTTTAATGTACAGTCAACATTATGAAAGCATTATAGTCTGCTTTGAATGAAGCATTAAGGCATCAATTTGTTCTGTTAAAGCTTGTCCAAGTGGACGTCTTCTATGTAGTAACAGTAATGTTAGCCTTATGCTTTCATTAGTTTTCCTTTTTATTCGGGTAATGTTTGTGTTTATGTACATCTGAGTCCATCCCACCGGATCACCTGAATCTATTTCTGCCTAATCTCACTGTCCACAGGAAAAGAATGAATAGACAGATACAGCTGCTTTTGGGCATAACAAGAACAACCTGGAACACTACAAACACTCTTGTTCTTCACTGCCCTGATAGGTGAGGAAAAAGAATTCCACGATGACTGCGTATTTCCAGTCAAAAATAAAGAAGCTGTGAAAAAGGTCTATAAGTGGGGCTTTATAGACATTAGTTACATCATTTTATTCTATTGTGTCATATTTGTGTTGTATTTTATTATGACTAAGTTGAGTTAAGATGCTAAATATTACTCAATTTGATGTATGTTTATATTACTCCATCGTCTTTATCTGGTTTCCGTCTTTCATTTTATTTAGCCATTTAAGCTAGTGTCTTTTTTTTAATATTATTAGTCATCTGAACTGTATGAATCTAAAAGGTAGGAGTTCAACAAATATACACGATCAATCACGACTGATTGCTCCAGTTATAAATTCATGATTTTTATGACTAAAGTGCATCAGCTTTAAAGTGTCTGCTGGTTAAATTCTTAAATGTCACAAATAAACAACTGTTTCATATTCATAGCTGTACTGATACAGACAACAGATGCATCAATGAGAACAGATTTATTGTGAATTTGGCTCCAAACTAGTCCCAGAGGACACTCCGATACTGGGTAAATGATGGGAGCTTGGCCCATGCTGGAGACTAGTCAGTATATCTCAGCTGAACCACTTTGCCCCTTTTGAGTGCAAAAAATCTGATTTCATGAATAAATATTCATACTCCAGTGTGAGTGACACTGAGGTGGGTGAAGTGTCTTGCCCAAGGACACAACAGCACAGGAGTAGGACAGAGTGGGATTCAAACTGCCAACCCTTCTGCTCTATCTCCTGAGCCACAGCTGGTGAATGTAACTTTGAACCCATAAAGATCCAGTGCTACTGTTGTAACTGTTTCCAAAAGATTTTTTTCTGTACACTGCAAAAAAAATATTTCCATGAAAGTGAAAAAAGCCTTATTTCAAGAACATTTGTCTTATTTTTCATCTAAATAGGGAAAAAAGCCTGCAACAAGATTTTTACATATGAAAAAAAAAAAAAAAAAAAAAAAA
>JAPTYQ010000007.1:9649327-9659975 GCA_029814465.1 Ostorhinchus cyanosoma | reverse complement strand
CCTTTGGCGGAGGTGAACAAACTGGCTCCACTGTCGACTGTTTGAACCCTGAAAGGAGTTTTTATGTCACTATGACGTCAGACAACAGCCAGATACTGTATCTTTGGAAATTCATTAATGTGATAGATGAAACTAGACTGTGTTCTATACAATGAGAACCTTGGGCGTTTCTCCAGAGGATAAAGGGAACTCAGTGCAGTGCAGGTGCATGGCTCAGTGAACTGAAAGCCTTACAAGCTTTACAGTATACTGCTTCTTTAATGTAATGTCTGCACTCTGTGGATGATGACAAATCAAATCCATTACAGCAACTCAAGGAACGCATAACACACAACAGCTTTTGTAGTCAGGGGTCACCAACAAAGTATTGTAGAGCAAAAGTGCCAGCTAGTCAGATGCATAAACGCATAACAACACACCATCGCAATGCTGCACCAGAAACACTATCAATATAACAAAGAGGCAGATGTGTTATGACCATACATCATGTACATCATGTAGCTCTGTTAATAGCTAGACACTGTAGCTTAATCAAGGTTAAAAAAATCATACAGCCCTATTTAGTGTCTGAAACATATGGCAAGATTAGAAGATTCATTCAGGCGTGAATATGGGAAATACATTCTAATGTGTATGGTTATAGGACAGGATTATATATAAAGTTTACACTCCCAATATGCTGCTTAAACCTCTTTTGGCCTTAAACAGAATCCCCTGAATTTCAATCCTAAAGCCACTGATTTTTCACATGCAATGGATAAAAAAATAATTCGAGGAGAAATGTGGAAACATCCTGTTGAGGCAACAGACAAAACAACATGGTTTTAAGATATTATTCATTTGTCTGACAGCTACCATTTTATACGTTCTACATTTCTTCTCACACATGCATGAGGCTGTTGAGTGAAATTAACACTGATTCAGAAGGAATTAGGTACTGATGAGAAGTGACAGTTTTCCAATGGAATGCTAGCTCACTTTGATAGCGTTATCATATACCATGAATTAATCAGGGATTGTCTCTGAATGAAAACAATGTGAAAATCTCGTCAATAAACAATCACCGCTCTTGCATCTTGCCAGCCTTCTTTCTCCTTTTGTCTTAAGCCCTGGGTTTGAAGCATGTGCAAGGAGACTGCAAATTGTTCTGCTTTCAAGTAACCGTAATAGCAGTGGGCGCTGATTTCTGACCAGCTGATTGGTTTTAGATAGGTAAATTGATTGCAAAAGCCGCATGCGGTGCAATGTTTGAATATTCTCTCTTTTGACTTTAACTGTGGTCTTAAGTTTACCGTCATAAATGTACCAGTGGTCATGGTAACAGCGTTTCTGTTGTAAAAATCCTGCCGGTTTGGCTTGTAATCCTCAGGTTCAACAAGCCTAACATGAAACCCTCTCACAGGTGGTGAAGGAGCAAATTAAATCTGTCCCCACTTCTGACAAAAATAATCCCGCCCACACATCACCTTTTGCTATATGTGAACCTCTTTTTTGTCTGTCCTTCACAAAAGCATCACATCCCACCATTCAGTCGGAGTGCTCTTTTAATGAACGCTGGAGAAAGCCATCTGTACCAGCCTCCACCCACAAAAGGTTCCTCTCAGGAACACTGTGATGGGATCTCAGCCTATTTGTCTCGACATCACTCACTGAAAACAAATACCCCCTTCTGTCTCTGACACACTAAAGCTGTCATCAATATGGCCTGCTGGGGGAGTACATGTAGAGCCATTCAATACATTCAATGCAATATTGACTGTCACAGCACTGGAGGCAGGAAAATATGATGTTCATAATGCGCTGATTTGAATTAGAAGGCATGGTTTGTCTGAGAAAAGAGCCAAAATTGAAAAATGTAAGTAAAAGCGGACAAAAAAGCACAATATGTCACACAGCGGGCCATACCTTATTTTTAGAGCTGATTCAGTAAGACGGATTTTGGGATATATATACGATCACTGTGTTTCTTCACATGCTGTCTAAGTGCCTGGTGCAGATCTCAGTTTTAAAAGTGTTTTTATAATCTGTGCTGTTCTGAATCACAGTGCTAGTCTCATATTGGTCATTAGATCTGTGTCAATCACCTGAATCAAAATGAACACTGAACTTGGGTCTGAGCAGATGAAACCTGAGCTGCTATAACTGTCAGCTGCCGTCTGATTAATTGGCATCAAATTGATGACAGCGTGGTTAGTTTCTTCATCTCAAGACATATCATCATTATCATACTGACCATGATAGACTGTATATGTATATATGTATATGTATATATATTCAGGCCTCGTGTCTGCCACTTATGGCTATGCGTAAAGACTTTACAGGTGGTACAGGGGGACAGGACCTTCCCATTCTAGGAAAAGTATGCTCTGTCCTCTCTTTCTGTAATCTCAGTATTGTATTTTCAGAAATAATAATTCCCAGTGAAAGGATATCATTTCCCGCACAGTGGTTTTCTGGTAAATGCCAGCTGCACATATGAACCCGCTTGGCCCACAGATTTTCCATTTTAATATCACTTTTTCTAGATATTCAGAAATTAAACCTTCATATTGTTCAATTCTGTTCAATTTCTACCACTCACAATGATACGAATCATTCATAATTGTCACCAGTTTTCAGTGTCTCTGTCCTCTCTCCTCTAATCCACACTGGTCGACACAGATGGCTGCTTACCCGGAGCGCAGTTCTGTCAGAGGTTTTTCCTTCTGTACAAAGTTTATTTTTCTCCCCGCTGTCGCCCTGGGCTTGCTCTTGGAGCAGTCATTGGGTTTCCTCTCTGAATAGAATTTTAAGGCCTTGACTTGAATTTGTGAAGTGCCCTCAGAGAATCATTGATTATGATTGGTGCTTTATAACTTTAACTGAATTGAATTAAATTGAGGGCGACATGGTGGTGCAGTGGTTTAGCACTGTCGCCTCACAGCAAGAAGGTCCTGGGTTCGATTCCAACCGAGGATCTCTCTGTGTGGAGTTTATAAACATAGGGTCCCTCTGGGTATTATGGCTTCCTCCCACCATCCAAAGACATGCACTGATAGGTTAATTGGTCAACCTAAAAAAATGTGAATATGACAGTGATTGGTTGTTTGTCTCTATATGCAAGTCCTGTGATAAACTGGTGGCATGTCCAGGGTGTACCCCACCTTCACCCATACGTAGCTGGGATAGGCTCCAGCACCCCCCACGACCCTAGTGAGGACAAAGCGGGTTCAGCAGATGAATGAATGAATTAAAATGAACTGAGTTTCATTGAATTGAACTGAATCAAACCCGCCTTTAGTCTTGTTGCAGTGAATTACAGGTCACTTTTTATGGTAATTCCAGTGTTTGGTGGTTGTGGCGTCATCATCATCCAGAGTTTGCAGGTGATTGAATTCAATTCAGTGAGACAAGCTGTCAGTGAATTGCTCCTCAGTTGGCAGGGTGACAGTGTTAGCAGAGTTACAGCACGACTTGTGGTATCCCCCTCAGGAACTGCTCCTGAGAAAATTTTAAGTAGCTTAGATTTTCTCCCTGGTAAAGAGAGTCTTTACTTAATACTTTATTAAATGTATTAATAGAAGAGTGTAAAAAAAAAAAACAGTCTGGTGGAATAAAACCCAGACAGAGACAGACAGACAATTTCACAACAGCGCAGGGATAATACAGCAGACAATTAACCTGTTTCTAATATCACAGGAAAGTTTTGTCCTATTCTAGAAGCGCATTACTCACCTCCACCTACAACTGGGTGTTAATGGAATGAAATGCAAATTAATACAAGGCAATTCAACCATTTAACTCAAAGACTTACAGGATCATCCTGAAGGAAACATGGGTTCAATTCTTGCAAATAATATTTACTTTTCTTTTTTTTTTTTCATTATTTTCAGCTGTAGAAAACATTAAAACATTAATGGAATTGAGCCAAACATTAAAATCAGAGGGTTTGTGACGTGTCAACACAACATCAGCTGACTGACAAAATCAATCAAAACCAACCAAATCAAAACCTTGACAAATGTATAATTGGTCCTTAATATGTGCATATTATCTGGTGTATGCCCAGTATTATCTACCACTTTACTGCTATAAATATATGGAGGTAAAGCACAGTATATCATAGCTATATTTTACATTTTACTTAATTTATATCTAAACCCTTCTTCTCATCTAAAAAGATTAAAGCTGTAATGTCTGATGGTCTTTCAGCCATGACAGGACATGGCATTTCCATAATCTACACTTTGCTTGTTTTTAAGCTGTTAAAAAAATCAACCCCCCAAAACCTGATTTTGGTTAGTCACAGGTGTTTTCCGCCGGGTACAGGGGTTAATTATGTGACAGTCAGCTGTAATTACTGGTGGCTGGTGAGATTCTTTCATCTGTCACGTGGCTATGAATCTACCACTCTTGTCTGTAACTCAATACAGAAGTGAGGAAAAGTAGCTAAAATGGTTTGATAACGGCATAAAACAAAGTCAGCTGACGCATATTTGTATTGTGTTTTATTTTTGGACAGAGAGGAGAAAGGATTTTGCTTTAATTTATGCTTTAAGTGTCCGAAGCACAGCAACTGACTACATTTTTAATACTGTTAAATCTACTGGTCAAACCTATTTAAAAAAGCTTAAAAAATTCTGGAAGATATTCTCCTTCAAATGTTGTGAAATCTTGAGATAACTTGTATTCAGTTCACAAATTAACCCTCAAAGACCTAAACAGCCCCCGCTGATCAAAAGTATTTACTGATCTAAAATGTTTAATAAATAATGATCCATTAATCCTATCAATACATTGAAATAATTCAGGTAAAATGCAGTTTCTCAGCTTTTACGTCACATCAGATATGATAGATTTGGACGGTCAGGAGCTCTCTAGTGAACAAAGACGCATGCAACATTGATTCACCAATAAAACCCACAGAATTTGAGAAAAGCTGGTGGTTTTAGACATTTCAGTTCATGGTATATTTAGCTAAAAATGACAATTGTGTTTCAGTTTTCACTGTTCTGATGTAACAACCTTTGTATTTACACTGGAATTTTCAAAAAATCTATATGATCAGTAAATTAAATGTGGGAAAATCCAAAATGGTGATAACTCCCTTAAGAAAGATTAGATGAAGATTAAAATTCACCACAAAAATAGTTCTCTTTAATCTTTAAAGGTTAATGGAAAAACAACAAACTAAGTTTAAAAGCAGACTGAATAGGTTAAAACTGTTTTCTTGACAAATACAAACAACACATTATCAGGGTTGTCATAGTTTCTATTCACTATGCATGTTTTTCAGCTGATGTATTGATTGTAATGTAGCTGTAAGTGAATCTGTGTAGTACAAATAAAAGTCAATATTTGACTCAGAAACGTAGTACACAGTTGTATAAAATGACTTATGTATGAGAACTTAAAACAGTGATGAGATTGATTCACACGACTGAAGTAACAAGAGTAACCAACTCCATGGAATCTAATGTTTCATGTTTGATATTTTTACAGAAATGTTACTCCATACAGTGTCTCCAGACGTCTTTTAGAGCATATGAGGTCAACTTTCAATCAAAGAACATGAGTTAATGTTATTAATGTCTAAGTTCTAAAGTTTCAGAGGAAAAAATAAATGAAAGGGCTATTAAAGGAAATGCAGAGAGAAGAACGTGTTTTGGTTTATTATGTAAAGGAACAATTCATGCCACTTTGAGGCGTTGGTGGTACTTTAAATAAAATTTACACTGATGTTAAACAAATATCATTGAAGATATAGCGAAAGTAGTGGGTGGTGAAAAGCTAAATGAGTGATTTTATAGCCGAGAAGAAAAGGGAGGAAGTAAACACGCTCAGACCGTCCAGCTCCTTCCATTAAGCTAATGATGTACTGTCTCTATAAGTACAAAGTATATGTTTTAAATGCTGTTGCTTGGTGCTTTTTCGGAGCTCGAGGGGTTTTTATTCTTTGATCAGAGGTCTGTTTGAACTGATTAACAGGGAGGGTTCAATGGATCAAAGCACAGTTACAACAGCTGAAATGTTGAACCCTCTGTTCCTTCAACAGAGGGTTGGTTCAGCCTGTTATTTATGTCTGTAGCACTGTAGTCTATAACACTGGGTTTAAAAGAAGCACGGCCTTTTCCACGGGGAAGTCAGACTTTAAAGGCCCCCTGGAATGACAACATGTGTCAGTGCCCTCGAATCGAACATTTATTTAAGTAAAGAATATTCATTTAGGGTTACTGCAGAAGAAAAAAAGGATAATTTTAGGTCATTACCCCTCCTAAAGGGAAAACAGGAATAATAAATTACTGTGGAAATGTAAGGAATGTAGACATTTCTACACAGCACAGTATGGTGCAGTTAAACATTTAACATTTAGTTATGCTCTGTGGAATTGGATGTAGCTGACTCTGCTGTTGGGATCAAGATAGCAAAAGGAAAAAAAAAGATGTGAGTGACATGCAATGACTCTTAAAAAATTGGAAAATGAAACAATTGGAAAGCAAAACAAAAGAGTAATTAACTATACAGGGAGAATATGCTTCATTTTAGCCACAAGAACTCAATATATGTATCTATAACTAGGGGAAAAGAACACTAGTTTTTAACAAATCTGCTTCTAGGGCTAACAAAAATAATGACCACTACTTATAAAAGAGAGGAGTTGTACAATCCACTCTGCAGCCTGCAGACGTGGCAGAGTTTGGAGCCATTTCATTAAAAAAAATACTCTTCCCTTATGTTTCACAAAGACAAAAATGCATCTCAAACTCAAATTAGGGCTTGGCAATCTGTCCAAAAGATCATATGGTGATCTTCTGAGGTAAAATCACAATCCATGATCTGAATAATAATTGTCTCACTGTTTATGAAACCAGGTAAGGTACATCCAATGTTTTTCCTCTGGTTTCTAGAGGCTTTGTCTGTGTGCTGTTGTTATCTGACCATTCTGATCTGAAATTATTACAATAAAGTATCTGGATGAACTAAACAAACATCCACATTTTCCTGTACATTCAGTGTTATTCATTTCTTCAACAGTGACATAACATTACACCAAAAATTGAAAGCTGATGCAACCTAAAACCCAACAGTTTAGTGCAGACTGATGCTAAAAAATCCCCATAAACTGACTGAAATAAATCCACAAGCCTACAAACGCATAGTGGTTTTTGTCATATATTAGTGCAAATATCACAAGTACGCTGATAAATAGGAGATAAAATGAACATTAGCCGAGTAGGAAAATTTTGATTTGCAATTTTGATTACAATTCCCCTGAAAATAGATGTCAGATCATTTTCATGCTGAGACACAGAAACTATTCAGTATGTTGCACTGCATGTTGATTCAAGTGTTTTCAGTTGTACGCACCAGTGTTTGTCTGGTGCACTTATATGCTAATAGTATTTGACAGCACTCTTCACTGTCACCATCAAAAACCGAATCAGGGAATGTCATTTAGGACAATGGTGTTCATCTCTCTAGACAAGCTCTCAAATGTGCAGAATCAATGCCAAAGACCACTGAAGCTCTTCTGGGGCACACACTGGCTTAAATATACATATATATACAACAGCTTAGCCAAATTGAAGAGCTGAATAATGAATAGTTGTCTTCACACTTCCCCACACTATACAAGGTTTCTATTTTCTGTCCTTAAATAAATTGCATATTGTATGTGATAAAAGACTTCTACCTGAGTGGGGAAACAATTTGTGTAAACAGCCCCTAGAGAACAACTATTGCGTTGAAAACCATTTTCTTGCTTCATTCAGCTACAAAATGGGCAAACCAGTGTTGAGCATGTTGATGGAGAGACTTGAAAGCAGAGTTTTGTTGATGTCTGTCCTTCCTGCATTTAAGTTTCATGGTCAGTATTTAAACTCATAAAGTTGAGCAAAAGTTGGGGGAGCTGAAAATTAACTCACACTGTACTACATTTATTCACAATTATTTTGTCCAATCAGAATAATATACAGAATAAGTACTGGTAAAATGACTCAATAGCTTCCCATTAGGCATCTGATATCAATTCCACATCAATATGACATCATACCTGATTTCAAATTGTCATCTTGATGTGGAATTGACATCAGATGCCCCCTGGGTTGCTAAGTAGTTGGGGAGTAAAAACTGATTTCAGACATTTACTTACTATCATCATTTTCCATCCTAAGCAGTAGCTGTGGAATCGTGTGATGGCTGTTTTCAGATCAGTAACATGTGACTGTAGGGTGGAATTGAGAGCAGAAACCAACTGTGGAAAACTGTGGGTAGGATATAAATGATATAACATTACACTACACCATTGCCCATGAAGTTAGAATAAAATATTTTTACCTCTTCTCATGAAATAATTGTGACAATGTGATTTACTCTTGATATATAAAGTGTAACTGGGACTCCGTATGTGATCATTGCTCCAGGTCAAAGGTGATTACTGATATACTACACATCACTGATATAAAAAGAGAAATGTGGCTGGAAACTAAATTTTTCCAACTTTACAGGCAACAGTGAGTTCAACTCTTCTCCTGTCCTAGCACTTTCAATCATTCCATATTCAATTTAATTTATTATTATTTTTAATCTACTGTTTCATTTGGGATTTAGTACTGGTTTATTGTTTTTAATTGTACAGCTGTTTTATGTCTTTTTAATCTATTCTTGTATTTTATACTTTTAAAAAAATGCTTTTTTCATTCTTCTGTATGACACTGTTTTTAATTTCAGCTGTTTTTATGTCTTTAATCTATTGTATTCTATTCTTTTATTTTGTTTTTTATGTATTCTTCTGTACAGCACTTTGGTCCACTGTGGTTGTTTTAGAGTACTTTACAAATAAAGTAAATAAAGTAGTCCCCTTGTAAGTCCCTTTGGAAAAAAGCATCTCCCAAATGCATAAATGTAATGTAAAATGTATTGACCGGTGGCTATGGAAACCTGGGTGAAAACACTTACTACACATTTGCCATACTTGAGTGCAAACCAATGTGAAAAGGTCAAAAGTATGCTGGGAGCAGGATTTACCGGCTGCTTTAGCAAGACACTGGAGCTCATCACAGCACTATATCAAGACTAAATAGACGTTACAGACAGACTGGCAGGAGCAGACATCAGCAGTTCAGTGGTCAGCCACGTGTTACAGTTTCTATTCATGATCTCCACATCTGCCTCACACATCACCAGGACAGGTTCTTGTCACCTGCTGTGACAGCAGCTGAGCCTCAGAGACTCGCTTCATCAGTAAACTGCTCCTTACCGGCAGTGGATATACACTATACTGAATGTGAGAGTTCCTTTTGCATTTGTACCTTTGTCATTCAGGATGATTAAAGTTGAGACCTGAAACTGTCTTTGTTTGGATCTATGTACTAATTATTATATTCCTTAACGGAGTTTAAGGGATATTATGTATTTGATTTGACTGCCGCTGCCGGATATGCTTCGTGTGAATGCGATAACATGAAAAATATTGGGTTTAGGAATTCCATATTTTCCATATCAATGAATATCGTGGAGAGGAAGAACTGATTAGATTTTGGATGATTTACCATTTTTAGATTACCCACAAGGGGCCGCTCCAAAGTTTAAAATCACTAAACACTCTTTTGCTCATATCTATTTGTCTGATTGACTTCAAATGAAGAGCAAATGAAAGGTCATGACGTGGGGATGCCTCACGTAATGACATCATAGCTGTCTGCTTAAGGATTGGGGGTGTTCAGGGATATGCCCCTAGCCGTCACTAGGCCTACTTCAACAAGCACTTACACAAAGATCTTTATTCTGGTCTTCAATGGCTACAAGTCACTTATTTTAGATCGAATTAGTGGTTTAATGATGCCTTTTTTTATGCCCTTGAGTACACATAGTATTCTGTGCACAGATTTAACTATATAGTGACATCACTCTTTCCAGTGATGGCACTATATAGTTAATAAGGAATTATTTATGAGACTTATGTTTACAGATGAGGTAATTTATTAATGCTTCATTCACATTATGTTTATATATTAAAAGAACAAATTCCAATGAAATAGCCAAAATCAGTGTCAGTGGATATGATGCCACTTACAGGTAACCAAATATAAGTGATATTACACTTAGTAAATGTATACATTTTTCTATATTTGAACCTTGCTGGATACATTCACTGTAATGTGAGTAAACAAAAATATAATATTAGGTCATTTTTAGATAATATAATGCAGGAAGGTTTCATCTTTTATATTTAATCTTTGTTACGTACTTGGAACTTGGAATAAATCAATGATGTATTTCCTCATATAAAAACCTGGAGTCAATTACAAGCCTGGTCTTTATTAAAAGGTGTTGATGTTGATGCAAACAAATAAAAGCCAAATCTTAAAAACAGACCTGGTAAAAAATAGTATAAGTAAACATCTGGTACATGTCCTGTAATGTCCTACCACTTAAACACAATATACAATGAAGTTAATTTACAACAATGAACAATATAACCCATCTGTTTTTACACCTCTGGATGACTCATTCTAAGTGTTATTGTCTGATCTCAGTCACTACAGCTGTGTGTGTGTGTGTGTGTGTGTGTGTGTGTGTGTGTGTGTGTGTGTGTGTGTGTGTGTGTGTGTTTTAAAGTTTTTAAAACTCTCATTTTTATAAACATAAAATCTCTAAAGAAACACAA
>JAPTYQ010000007.1:9632314-9642434 GCA_029814465.1 Ostorhinchus cyanosoma | reverse complement strand
TTTTTTTTTTCATCACTTTTTGGGATACATTTTTAGACTAAACTTTCAGCTCTATGATACTAATATGAAAACATCTCTTTCAAAGTGAAATATAAACATAAACTACATTGACTGTAAGTCTGGTTTTCACCCTTTGACTCAATTAATGAGGTTGTTCAAGGCCAAACACATAGAAGAGAATTGTAAAGCACTTTTGAAGTTGTTGGCTGTGGCCTTGTGTAACTTCTTCTAATTGGTCAAAAAGTCTGTAACATCAAGAAAGTGTTTTCACTCCAGTCAAAGCTCAGTTTGACCCAGAACGAGACTATACTGTACCTGATATACCTGAATCAAACTGAAAGGTCTGAACACTTGGTCAAAATGGGAGTGAATGTGTCCATAGACCAGCTCCAAACATCATACACTCACATAGTTCATAAATAAAACATCTACACATGGAGGCTTGTACACCCTCCTCTGTCATCTTATAAGTCATAATAAAATGGTTTGCTTTGAGTTTAATTCATGTTTCTTCCACTTTCCTCAGAGCTCCTTTTTTATTGTTACATATGTTAGATTATACCCAACCCCTAAACATTCAGGATGCCACAAATTCTTTTGTTTGGTCTGCCCTTTACATTCACATTCTTCATGAGCGATGAGACAGTTTCAGCTGATCAATGTGAGAAAAACCTCAAAGGGTCAAATCCTGCACAGACATCATTCTGCACAGTCAAGCTCAATGAAAAGCTGATGTTTGAGACGGTAATACTAGTACAATTGAAATTAAAAAAAAAAAAATAAAAGAGACATCAGCTTTCTGGTAACCTTACCAAGCATTACAATGATGAACATCAACATTAATTGCGATGTTATTTAGACTATTTTGAAGCTCAGCTCCACTCTGATATAAAGAAACACTTCATGGAGGCTTTCGCATAGCTACCCTGAATACATGCACTGGCAACCAATTTCACACAAAAACAGTTTAAATGTAAATCTCAAGAACCACGAGGGCTAGCTATATAAAAAAGATTTCACACTCATGTTCATTCAATTTAATGTGAATGAAGCATCAAAACATGATTTCTTCCATGACTCCACTCTTTACACCTTTAGAAGCCCATTGTTTAGCTTTGGGTGGTCACAGAATTGACTGGGTTTTTGACAAAATGCACCATGACATGCTGTTTCTCTATCCATGCTTGACCCCCTACTGGACATTTCCCACATGGTGACAGAGTGGCAAAGATTACATGACATGGGTCACTAAATATAGCAAGAAAGGCTGCCACAAAGGCACTAAGAAGTAAACAAGAGTGGAATGGTGGATTTCTTTTCCAGGTAAGCCCCCTTTTACTGTTCCTCCTTTATTGCCGTTTGCTTCTTGTAAGTACCTGCAGTTCCTAATGTCTCCAAGGCTCATGATAACCAGCCGGGATCCCAGTTTTTCATGGTAATGAATTTAACACATCACATATTGTGATTTATGGCTGCTAATTTTTTGCTTCCCCCTCTGTGGTGGTGCAGGCTCTGGGGTAGGCCGGGGTTTTGAGTGCTAACTGCACTCATGTAAAAACTCAGGAACAAAATGTGATCAACGGACTGTGCCCTCACATCTGTTTGGCTCATCTGAAATACAACAGCCTCTCACTACTCTCTGTGGTACAAACATATTCTGTAATGACATTTTCAGTGCAATGTAAAGGCTCAAGTACATAGGCACATACTGTATAAGCACATATTTGATGAAGAATATCATAACTTTAATGTCATGTTGTGACTTCGACTTTTAAGTGAAAGATCTGAGTATCTCCCACGCCACTGGGTTTATCCTTTAATGTATTCATATACATACATTATATAATCCTTACATCTTATAGACAAATATTTTCCATGCGTAACTGTTTGAAGCCAGATGTCTCTTATTTGCTGTAAAGTACATGAGCATATTTTACATCTACATAATGATCAGTTCTCTAGGAATCAGAAATTATTCATTTCTATCTGCATCAGAAATGAAACCCAAAAAGTGCAACTAGTGCCGCATGGGTATATTCAACTTAGCAAGTGTAATGTGGGTGAATTAATCCTGTTCAGAAACGCACAGAAGAGCAGCTTCGACATGTTTACCTCAGTGCCTTCATTTACTGGTCAGATCGTCTGAGCAGTGTCTCTAAAGGCAGGCTACATTTAGACCACATCACTAATGCAAATCAATCAACAAGTTGCATTTGCTGTAGAATCTGTCCCTACATTTCAGTCCATTTCTGTCCTATCAGACACTACAGAAATCTAACTGGTTGTCTTTATTCTTTTGAGGAACTTGGCATAATTACTGCTTTTAGACAAGATCTCATCTCAGAGGTATTTTAATGCCTGCAGTCAAACTCGTTTGCCTCATTTCTTACCTAGACTGAATTAATAGCAGATGTAGCGAGACCAGGCAGATAGCATCTCCATTTATTTAACTTTGTGCTGTAAAGCGGATGGCGCTTTAGTCGCTGCTGTGGGCCCGAGTTGTATTTTATCTTCTGTCATTCCTGGGCCATTTACAAAGCCCGCTCTATGCTTTTAGCTGCCTTTAATCAGACGGTGAACTATGACTATTATCCACAAGCAAACCTTTTCAGGGGACATTTTGGCCATTGTTGAGAAAGACAAATATTGTTGTCTTTGTATAGCCAACCCTGTCACCAGAATCAAATGTTGCCGCTGTACATTTCTGCCAACCACGGATATGTTTAATGTCACGTATTATGTCAGTGAAGGATCTGCTACTTTTTCACCTTCCCTCAAAAGACAGAAGGGAATGTTTTACACAAAATCCAGGACTTTGGTGCAAGAGAGTGGAGTTAACATCCACTCTTGTAGGTGTTAAGATTAAAGAGGTAAAAGGGATTTGATTTGGGGGAAGATTGTGGTTTGGAGACGTTTTCCACCTGAATTAAATGAAGACTTGGTATTTTTCTCTAACTGTAACCAGGTGGTGTCAGTGTCTAAATGTAACAGTATAAAATGTAATAACTCTGACATTTCTGACACTGTAACCTCAATGACCGTATGCTCTCAAATTGCAAAAAGGACCACTGAAAACCCCAAAAAGTGTATATAAAAAATGTGAAACCTATTGTAGCATTCATAATGGTAATAATAATGTGTTTTGGTTTTTATTACCAACTGTAAATAGCAAAGAATAAATAACAGTAAGGTAGTATATGACAAGTAGAGTGAATAAGATTGATAAGGTACAGCCTGGAGTTTTGACTTAAGGGTCTTACGTGTTGTATATATTAAACACTAGGTTTAAGAAACACAAAACAGATGAGAGGCAAAAATAATAGTTCCATATGCTTCATAAGTAATAGGATCTTGAAGCAGTTTTGTATTTGTTAAATACTTATTCATGGAAATGTATAAAATGTACAAAGGGAAAGTGAAGTACAAACTATGTTACAAAGCAATACGAATAATAATGTACATTATGTACTGGGTTCAAGCTGTACAACATGGAAACAAAAACATAAGTTATGTGTTTTATAAAAATACGATCATATGGCAATTTGTTTTTGTTTGCCACAATACTGACAAAATAATTATAAAATGTACGACGTGAACGATTCCAAAAGTTTACCTCGTTTACGGGATATTTTTATATGCACTCTGAATACAGTTAGGAAGTAGAATAATTCATGTTTTAAATGTTATCCGTGAAATCAAGCAGGTCAGATACTTTTGTTGTATGTAAGTGAATAAATACTGCATTTGTTCATGTATCTTGTGCAGTTTTTATACAAGTGAAACAGCTTTGGTTCTTAAACGTTGAGATTTGAAATGTCAGTGCTTTGCAGAATTGTGCAATGGCAATACTTTATTCTAGTAAATGGGTTGAACAAATATTGTTGTCTTTGTGGAGCAAGAGCAGGAACAGGACTGAACAGCTGCAGTGGCTGGTTGAACAGACACAGTGTGTTTAGGCCCAAGGCTGTTGACTTACCCCTGTTTGACTGCTTTGTTTTTGTTCACGTCGATGGTGGTGATGGAATGCTTGGCTCCAGACTGCACCTCCCAGTCCACCTTCCACTGGGCATTCTTTGACTTGGTTTGGAGCAGGTTCACCCCTTTCTTGGCTTTGACCCTGTAGGAAGCAGCGAAGGGGAAAAAGAATGGGACCAGTCAGTTTTATTAGAGGGGATGATTTATGTGCGAGGTCAGAGGTGAACGCCCTGTGTGTGCCGCAGTCCTCCTCTTTGTATTGCGTCATGGCAAAAGCAATTCCACAGATGAATCAATAACTGAGATGAATGAAGATGACAGTGCAATGATACATGGTGGCAGAAGGCTTGGAGTACTTCAGGTCAGCGCACTCACTAACACTTTCTATCAAATCAAACCTATAAGGCATTGTAGGGAACCCAGTGGGCATTTACACAGCGCAATTAACCACTGACATCTGAAAGCGTCCGAATCAACTTCACAAGCTTTGTGAAGATCTGTAGATGCAGCACTAATGATGCATTTCATTTCTTTTTAATAATAAGCCACAATCTCATGATACTGTATTGATTCACAGGTGAAATCCTCCTCCTTTAATCCCCTGTTCCACTGGGAGAACATACAGCACAGTCAAGTCAGGGTTAGCTACACACAGAACACTTGCCCTGGAGCTCAAGGACACTTCAACGAGAACGCTCACAGTGTTCACACCTCATGTTGCCTGTAACAGCATTAAAATGGCCATGAATGGAAATTGCCTCAGTATGTCATGAATTGTAGTTGAACAGTTTTTACATAATTAAACAGCTGTGGAACCATTAAGTACTAGTTCTAGTGTTAATATCCTGCCTTAAAGTAAAATGAAACTAAAACCACTGACAACATTTCTGTCAAAGCCATTGTCTATTTACAGGGTTTATTTGCACAAAACAACTGGTCACAGTTCTTTCAGACCATGCATAATTTAAAAAAAAAAAGGGGGGGGGAAATCGCATTTGCAGGAATAACCCTGATTTTCAGTGAAAGCTTTCATGTCTCTTGTCATACGTTGTCATGTCTTTCACATTACTGTTGGCTGCTCCTGAGGCTAAAACACAAGTAGATCAGCTGTGTTTTATGACTTGTGACTATCCATATTCCACTAGATCATATTCCAGGTGCTTTCAATGGAGTATACATCTATATATTTGGAGTGGTCTTTTCATCTCATCAAATAATATACAATATTATTTTACATATATCTGGAAATCTCCATTTGTCTGTTCTTTTTTTAATGCACCAAGGATTTTGAAATGTGTTATCTACTCATGACATTCGTGATACAACACGATATGTGTTTATCAGAGTGTCAAGTTGTCATCTGTTAAGTGTTATACTGTAGTAGCAGATTTGAAATAAACATGTGAACTGAACTGAACTGATGATCTCATCTACTCAACTATCACTTACTGTATTACTTGAAGGAGCCGTATGTAGGATTGTGGCCAAAACTGCTACTGATATCAAATTCACAATAGTGAAGAGCATGGTCTCCCCTCCGCCTCCCCCCAGACTACAGGTTGTCAGATCCAGCATGAGTATCTACTACAAGGAGCTACTGTGGCAAAGGACGAGTCCTGTGATTGTTAGTCAGAGTGGAGGGGGGTGGGGGTAGCAGTCCGTCATTGTCGCTTTCCAGTTCCTCTGACTCCACAGTTAACATTCCTAGAACGATCGACTTCTGCAGCTTGCCTAGGGAAGGCTCTGGGCAGACAGTTCCTCCGCACTGGGGTTTGAATTTGAGGCCAGAGGGATTTTCCACACACTTCCTCCATGTCCCTCCCATGGCAAAACCGTCCAGAGTTGATTGACACGCCCCCTCTTCCTTAATGTCTGGTGATATTCAGGGCCATTTTATGATTATTGGGAACAGAATTCCTATATACAGCACCTTTAATTATATATACAGTATATATACACACACACACACACACACACACACACACACACACACACACACTATGATATGATGATATACTATGATACTTTATGTTACACACAGCCTATACTCATACTACTTTTTTAAGAGCATGATGAAAGCACTAGATATATCATCCCACATCCAGAGCTTCATTTTCATCTCCTTTCAGCCCACACTGTGCTCTATATGACATTATAATTATATGCAAAATCACTGTAAACGTTTATCTAAAAAAAGAGCCATTGAGCCATTCATCACACATTAATACACCAAACAGACTACACATGTGCATATATGAAATCATTATATTTACCAAAATGCCAGTAGAGCATAGATTTTCCATCATGAATATAATATAAGCCCTGTAATGAACTGGCGATATATCCGGGTGGAGCACGCCTTCACCTGTTGGTAGCTGAGATAGCCTGCAGCATTCCCATGACCCTCACAAGGACGAAGTAGTTTGGAAAATAAATGGATAATATAGCAGTAAGATATGATATGATTTGTGCATGATTAGAAGCAGAATGTCCTCATAAATAAAGTAATATAGTAAAGTATATACTGTATTCTAAACTTAATTTCATCAACTAAATATAGGTCTTTACCCTCTAAAACACTTCAATATTTAGTCCCAAAATCCAAGTGGGAAAGAAAACTTTTACATGGAAAAAGGTAATAACATGCACATCCAGTTGCTAAAAAGTGTACAGGACCCAAAAGAACAGTGAATGAAACTTGGTACGTATGAGAGCTGCACAAGCTGTGAGCTCCCAAGAAGATGTTCGTTTACCACATATGAATAAACATCTTCTTGGGAGCTCACAGGTGGTGCTGATCTTATCTAATTTTTCATTCAAAGAAAACTTTAACCCCATGACTCAATCAAAATTAAAAAAAAAAAAAAAAATCATTAAAAATGAATGAAATGTAGCAAGAATGATTCCATTTAAAGCTATTTCTGATTTGACTAATTAACTAGAACTAACTAATGAGATTTTAGATCATGTTGGAACAGAACTCCTGCCTCTGCAACATCTGCTTGTTCTAAATGTTTATCCTGCCAATAAAAAGCTCTTTGTATCAGTGATGTATAATTTGAAAATTTCAATCAGCTGGAAAACAAAGCAGCTCTGGCAGCAGCTGTCCTCTGTGACTTTTCCTAAATGTACTATTAAGGTGTCCCCTGACAGAATACAGAGCAGCGAAGGACACAAACAAACACAAATGCACTTTCTTCCATTTATTGTGATTCTGGTTATTTGAGCGTCTAGCCCCACCCAACTACACTGATGCATGATGGAGACAAACGGCTCCTCTATACACATGCCCAGCCAATGGAGAGTATTGATCCGATGGTCTCCTTTTCATGAAATACAAGACAGAGATGAATTATTAACATATTTGGCTTTTGCTCATATGCTAAACTTAACATGCGCCATTGCCTTAACAACCAGAATATACTAAAATACTGTTAAAACACCATCTGCCAATATAAATGCTATGAATGTCATGACACTGTTGTCCAGAGGGTTGCCATTTAAAAAAAATAAGTGTTTCTGTTATTGTTATCTGTAGCTCTCCTGCAGGCAGAACTTATGGGGCTATTAATGATTTTCCTACAGTTACAGGAAAACCTGGTGTTGTTTTTCTCTTTGTGGCCATGACATCACTGTTTTTCCATCCTGACAAACAATGAGCCTGCTCAAACCTGGCATTAACATGCATCTTGGATGATCCCTGCCGACTTGGACAGCATCAAGTACAGGTGTGTGTGCACATAAGACACAATGAGAGCTGGGTGCCACTAAGGAATGTGTCCATATGTGGTTTGGACTATGTTTACACTAATGTGTCCTGGACCATGCAGAGAGACTGTCTCTTTCTCTAAATGAAATGTCAAACTCATTCACAGACTAACACCATCACAATAAAGTGTTTTATAGATTTTTATACAACCCAGGTTAACAAACGAGTACTCTCGTAGGGTGAAGCCCTGTTCCCACAGGGTTGATATTACCTGTGGATCTGCAGTAATTTGTAATAAGTGCAGAGGTCATCTGTGATTTTAATCCTGTGTGAATTGGTGTTGTCTGTAATTTGCAAATAACCTCTCCTACTTCAGCTATTGTACAGATCCTGTGGTAATATTAGTTCTATGCAAACTGACGTCTCTGTATGTCTGTGTAAGTTCCCATTTGTCCAGGTCATCATTCTTTCTGATAGTTTTCTATGATCAGCTGGAGTAGTTTGGTCTTTTGAAGACATTTCAGCTCTCATCTAAGAGTCCTATTTGCTGCAAAAATAACAAAAAAAAATGACATCTGTGTAATTTTTTTTGGAGGGGATATGTACCTGCAATATGCAATGTTTGGTTCCTTTGCAACTTTTTTCTGGATTCTTCATGATTGAGGCACACAGAAGCTCTGCTGGTGATGAATGAAAGTTTTAAAGGTGTTTTATCTAGCAATATAATCTAGGGTGATTGTGTCATGATATAGCATGAATAACCAAAGTTCAAGTATCATCTGGAAAGATGATGCGATGGATGACACACCTGACAGCTACATTAAAGACCATTTTTCTGTGACCATTCAGTTGACATCAGAACCAACAAATAATGTTGGTCAGTTTCAGTTAGAAGCAGACGTTGTGCCCTATGAGACACAGACATGGGGTTTGATTTCCAAAACACCAGGTCCATGGGTTACACTAGTCCCATAAAAATAGGGAAGAAAAGTCACAATTTTCATATCAAAATTAAAGGTGACGTGCATGATTCATACATCAGACAAAATCTACAAACAATAAAGTTGGCGATGGCATTTGAGTAGACGAGTTGGCTGAATTTCCTTTTTTACTTCTAACATTTAATAGCATAGATGAGCAGTGATCCAAACACGACTGACATTGATCATTCACACTTTTGTCAGTTTGTTATTTGAGATGCAAATAATCTTTACAAAGCCTGTTGCATCGCAGTCTGTAGAAAATAGAAGCTTGATTCATTCAATTTTAGGCTCTTAGATGATCTATTTCATTTGCATATAGATATTCATTTGAAATCTGAAACCACATAAGCTGCCTTTGTCTGTGACAGCTAATAGAGATGTATTATGAGTACGTCCAACAACATAGATAATCTGGTTTGGCTGGAACTTACAGAGGAATGGAAATGGTCTGTATGGTTTTGGATTCTTTACTTTACTGCTTCTTACATCTTAAAAACAATAACAAAAATATTTTTTGCAAATGGAAATAATAAATGTAGAAGTGAGGTCCAATTAGTGGTGGCCATTTAAGATGCATATAGACGTATATAAGCCTGCGGTGGCTACGGGACCAGTGGCTCTTTCAGGATAAACTCCCTCAAAGCGTCACCCAAATGATGTTTTTCTCTCAAGTTATCTCATTTACATTCTTCTGAAAGTTTAAAGCTCAGGCAACATCCTCTGCATCTTTCCATTTATTTCTTTGACAGATAAAAATTCTCAAGTCCTGCTGAGGTGTTTCCATTTGCTACGCTAACCTGCACTCAGTGCATCGATCGCTCAGCCTTGATTTGTGAAAGCAGCTGTGCTCAGGCTGTCTCTCCCTCCCTGTCGAGAGAACACACGAGGCTCAGACACAATCTGTACCTTAATACTACCACTGCCATTCAGCGTCTACCAACACAGAGCTTTAGAAAATTTGAACATTAAGAGCAGTTTAATAACAGCCTGACCTACAGTACATAGTCTGCCCTCACCTTTGGACATTTAAAGGCCTGTTGGAGGGGTTAAACCTGCTCTAAGGGTTAGAGATTAGGGTTCATGATTTAAAAGCTGAAGAGACTGAGAATTCACACAGACATTTACACACATCAGAATGCTGCTATTACACTGAAAAAGAACAAGTAACTGCCACCTGTCAAAGTCTGATAAATGAATAGAGAACATCAGTTTCTTGTGTCAAACCCACATATTTCCATCGTTCCACTTGAGCAGGTTTGAAGCCTCTGTCGCAACACGATGATGGTAAGATGCGTTTGAGACAAAAAACAACATACTCTATACAGACAAAAGTATTGGGACACATTGAATTCTAGTGTTTCATTGGGCTACAAAATACTAACAACTGTCATGCCATAATTTTATATAGCAATAAATACTGCAGTAAAAGCTTTTATGTCATCCTTAGGGTTCG
>JAPTYQ010000007.1:9591238-9604448 GCA_029814465.1 Ostorhinchus cyanosoma | reverse complement strand
AGATAAGATAAGATAAGATAAGATAAGGTAAGGTAAGGTAAGGTAAGGTAAGGTAAGATAAGATAAGATAAGATAAGATAAGATATACCCTTTCCCCCCCTGTTTCTCCCATTACAAATGCATCTTTTTTTTTCTACGTACCTCCTCTGAGTCTGTCACTTTTTGTTTTCCGTGAAGAGGCTAAATGTTCCTCTCTTGGGCTTTTGCTCCTTTCACCTTCAGGCGTACTGAAAAACTGATAAATTTAGCTCAATTCACAGTGAAAGAATGGTACCGTTTTCCTTGGTGCCTTAAATCAATCTCCCTTCCCTCTCTAACTTTCTCTCAAAGAATTCATCCATCGAACCTGACATAGAAAATACAGACTCAGTGATGGTGTTTGTGGTAATTACACAAGTTTAATGTTGTTATTGATTTATCGTGCTAACATCCTAAATGCGGCAACGGTGGTGTTTTGCCATTCTACTTCGACATCGCTTTTCTTTCTTACGGACACGCTGAGCTTCCACTCGATCTAGGTGTTCCATCTCACCGTCTCATATAGCTATCTTAACTGAGTGAAGTAATACTGTAGCTGTTGTTGACAGCTCAGGACATGAGGGGGCTGCTTCCCCGTGGCAGTTAGGGCTGATGAAAATTGTATTATTTTTGTGCAGTTTATATAACCTCTCCATCCATCTTTGTGTGCACTCTCATTTCTCTGCCCTTTCACCACTGAGCAGAAACAATGATGCCAGATTAATTTCAAGAAGATATAAATGTCAGGTTGAGCACTTTTGAAAAATCAATGAAATATCAGATTGTGTACTCTGCATACTGAGAAATGCCAAGTATGTAGACCAGCATAGAAGGCGTCTCAACACTGCCGTGAGAGACA
The DNA here is from genome assembly GCA_029814465.1 of Ostorhinchus cyanosoma. Lineage (NCBI taxonomy): Eukaryota > Metazoa > Chordata > Actinopteri > Kurtiformes > Apogonidae > Ostorhinchus > Ostorhinchus cyanosoma. The sequence goes on along the minus strand of JAPTYQ010000007.1, from coordinate 9,603,571 downwards.
GGGATTTTCTTTGATTTGACATCTGCATAAATACTACATATATCTTGATGCGCCGCTGCTTTTCTTAGTGTTTCCGCTGATAACTAAAGACAACCCTCTGCGGCGTAAAAGAGCAATAATGATGATTTACCTTAATTAAAATGCAAACATTGTAAAGGGTAGGGAGGGTCTATAACCCTACATTCCCTCTCCATGCATGTTTTTCAATAAGACACAACCATTCTCAATTTTACTCTCCATTTACCTTCAGCGTCGCGCTTCAGTTCACATTCCATTCCAACATGCAACAGTCTTTAATTAAAGCTTTACGAGATACAGCAGAAGGCTTCTCTGTGTAATCACCACATGGTCAGACTAGTTACTTCAGATCACCAAATGGCTAAAGCTTGAAAGAAATGTGGAATGTGTGAGTGCGGCTATTTGCTCATAGCTTGACCAGCTTCTGCAACATTAATGTTTTATATGTGCCATCTTCCTAAAAGCAACAGATGGTCACTCCATTAATGCTTTTTGGGTTATTTTAGGCTTTAAAATACAGTATGAATGCTACATGTTGATGGGATGCAGCCTTTTACTTGCATTGGAAATGACAAACACGTAACTGTATAATTTATCCATAGATCAAGTGTAAGGTCATGAAGTCATTGGTAAGGGAGTTCTGTCCTGCAGACCAAATCCCTAGGGTTTAAAAACATAGTTAATGATGACTTATTCATGGATCTGTATGTCCCGTTGCAACAAAATACATAAGCCAATAAGTAATGCTTTTTGCTTGGAGTTGTGGATGCCTGGGGACCATCCATATCCACAAAAGGTCCATCAGCTAGTATTTTTGAGATGCAATATTACTTAATGGTGCACCATATAATTTTAGTGCTAAGTGCATGACATAAAAAAAATGCAGAAAGAGGACAAAGGCAACAACTCTACAGTGTTTTCCTAAAATGAAAACACATTAAGTGAGAGCAATTGAAGAACAGGACTCTAGTTTTTCTTTTCCTATACTTTATCCAGTCCAGTTTAAACAGTCGCTGTCAACCAGCAGCTCAACTGCAGCGGCATTATTATTTATTTAGTCTAAGGAACAAACACAATCCACAGATCCATTCAGTCCATGGATCAGTGGTTTCTAAACTTTTTTGTCTCGTGACCCCATTTTAACATCACAAATTTCTGGTGATATTCAAAACAGAGACTTTTTTTTTTTTTTTTGCTAAAATTAATTTGTTTTTGATCATATAATAATTTGCTATACTATGTTGCAGCTTTTGTCCATAGTTTTAACTCATCTGTGCTGCTGTTCCACAGATCTGCTCCTCTGACAGACATACAGGATTTGTACAATATTTGTTCTAAATGTTTTTTGGGGAATATTTCAGTCCCTCTAAGATCATATTGACTGTCTCTAATTTTGAACATTACATGGACTGCTTTTGACAGGAGGTTATTTTTAACTTTGAACATTATGTTAAGAGTGTATAGCTCAACTAGATCATAGAATTTTAGTTTGCAGGTTATTGAATAATAAATTTGTTGGCTCATTATAAGTTGTAAATGTACTGGCCCTTACCACCTTTTTTTGTAATGGATAAACTGTTTTAATATTTGATTTGTATGTATTGCCCTATACCTCAATCCAATAGCCTATGTAAAACATTACTAATAAGCAGTAAATTAAAAACGAGCTCCTTTTATTTAATCTAAATCTATATGTTTTATATATTATTGCTATTGTTTTTGATATTTTAGTTTGGATAAGTGAACAACTGATCTAAAATGTTTAATAACTTATCAGCCATTAATCATATCAATATATCTAAGTACTTCGGATAAAATGCAATTTCTCGGTTTTTCAGCGATATCAGATATGACCCATTTAGACGTTCAGAGAATCCGTAGTAAATGTGGAAACACTGTCATGTTCTGCAACATTGACTCACAAGTAAAACCCATGTTGTTTGACAAATGACGGTGATTGAATACACTTGTTTTTATGTTCAGTTAATGATATGTTTTGCTGAAAAAGTCAAAAGTTCAATTTTCCCAGTTTTGATATAATAACCTACTCTGAACTTGTATGAACATTTACCTGATCAGGGAATTAAATACAGAAAAATACCTGACTTCTAATACACATGAGCAGCAAAAAGTAGTGGTTTGGTCCCTCTGATTGATAGGTTATTATATCTAACATCATGAAATACCTCAAAGCGCAGTATCAGTATGGTCACAGCATGTTACTGTTGGAACAGCTGGAGATGGAGCTGGTTTGAGAGGGAAAAAAACGCAGTTCGAATACACAAATCTGTTTTCAGCTTTTCGACTTGGATGTGAATGAAATGAATCAAAGTCAGAGGTTTACAGGGACAAATTAGGTGGAGATGTTAATGATTTCAGCAGATTACAATAGACATGAAAGGAGACTACACAGTGCTTTTTGTAAGATGTCAGCTGAAAAAAATGGAAATCAATGGTTTAATCTTCAACAATGAGTTGTATTTTAAAAGATGATTCGATGCATTATCCGTTGTATCAGAGGATAATTACATGTGCAAAGAGTTAGAGAGGTCGTTTATATCAGCTAATTTCTTTCAGTTGAAGGTAGGTGGTTTATTTGATTTAATTAATTCGTACTTTATTTTTAAGTAGAATATTTCATTGTAAAGGAAAATGACAGACAACAGACAAAGGAACATGGAAGAAAGAGCTAAGAAAGAGTGAAAAAAGCTACAACTTTTTGTGGAATGAAGCTTGATGATTAATGGAAGAACTTCAAGAATTGTAATGAATATTTAATAAGTATTATTGAATCTCAGACCTTTCTCTTTTTCCGATGAACTTTGGAATATGAGGAAAATGTTCAACACTGATGGGAAACTGAGACTGGGATTTATTCTTTCCATTCACTGTATTAAATCTACAAACGGAATGTAACTTGCAGCTAATACTAGAAAAAAAAAAAAAAAAAGATTAAATCTGCCTCTGAGATGGAGTAGAATCTGAAGTTTGTACTTAAGTACTGCTTCATATGTACTTTATTACTTTCCACCACTTGTGTGTCAGTTAGTTTGGGGTTTAGTGGGTTCATCCCTGCATTGTGATGAACTGTAAAAGCATCCACATACTAAAAGTGCAGTCACTAAACTGCCTGTTCAATCTACATAAAAACAATTTAGTCACCCTGTGTTCTCAAAATTAAAATCATAGTTAAATTATGAGCCTCCACTGGTCTGGGACCCTGGGACAGCAGCTTCCCAGTTAGCTTCCAGCTAATTAAAATGTAGATAATTAAAACAGAGGTGAACAATAGATGTCCTCCGAGAGTCTCTAGATTTGTGTGATTGTTGTGTTTGCGCTCACACAACTAAGTTTTCCTGAACACAAACTGTAGAAAAATAAAAAAGGTCTTTCTGTGGGAGCTTTTGAGAATTCATATCTTTAGTACCCCGCCCCCCGAAGGGGAGGAAAGGGGTATTGTTTTTGGTTTGGTTTTTTGTTTTCTGTATCTGCTTAATATTAGTGTCGAAGGTGGGGTATAGGCTGGACACGTTAAAACAGCAATTCATTCTGTTCGTAGCTACAGCCATGTAGCTGTTTGGTTGTTTGGATTATGGGAGGGGGATGAATACCCGGAGAGAACCCATGCAGATATGAGGACTACATACCAACTCCAGTTAGATCAGGGGTGGGCAATCCTGGTCCTGGAGGGCTGGTGTCCTGCATGTTTTAGATATTTCCCTCTTCCATCACACCTGATTCAGTTAATGATCAGCTCATCATCCAGCTCTGCAGAAGCCTGATGAGGATATAATGGCTTCCAGGTGCGATGGAAGAGGACACCGGCCCTCCAGGACCAGGATTGCCCACCCCTGAGTTAGATGAACCCATAACTATCTTGTGTGAAGACATGGCTCACAACTGCTCAACTGTGCCATCCATATTTTTGAGAAAAGAAAAAAAAAATATACCCAGCCAAAATTACATGTATGTTATGGATCAAAGCCAGAAAAAATCCATCGAGATTTAACTTAACCAGACGAGAACCAAAGTGTTCATATTCAACGTGTGTTATTTATGATAGTGTATGCCTTTACCTCTTCTGCTCATAGTCATTATCACTCATTTTTCTTCTTTCTTTGGCAACGCATGTCAGATGTCCTCTCAATAAGGCCCGCTAAACTCAACCAAACAGGAAAAGCAGAGTGGAGTGAATCATCTCACGTCTCACTGAGCATGTAATCATTACAGCCCTGCTGCTTTCACCTCTTCACGCCTGGCTCTAATACTCGCCGACCTGTCCTCATGTCAACCCCACCTTAATGTACTTCCCCAGGCTCCATTTAAATCACTGCGCTCCAGTTCCCTCCATCCTGCAGACTCTTTCCTCCGCTCTTTGTCTTCTTCTTGTTCGCTTCCATTTCTGTCTTCTCACCCAGCCACTCTAATTGCCTTACTTTGCCAAATGAGCCAACCAATTGTGCCTCCAGTTAAAAGCTGATGAGGAGTCTGCCCTATCCAGCCCTCCAACTCGTTGGGTTGGGGAAGCTAAATAAAGAGAGTTGAGCTGAATGACGCTCTCTCCTGAATGCAGATGCTGACGCTTCTGTGCTGACAGCCATTGCCTGCGACAAGCAGTTTGGAATCATATCCCAGAGTCCCACGAGACTCAGGTTTTTGGCACCTCCGTCTTTGCAGCTTGGAACCTGATGTCAGTGTCGTTTTCATGGATCAACTGATGCACATACTGGGTTACTGATATCAATGGGTTTCTAACATCACAAAGCAGAGATTTACAATAAATACACCTGTCTCAAACACCATTGGAAACTTTGCTGAAGGGTAAACAGTGAAAAACACAAGTGATGCAAAGGACACAGTCAGTATTGTTAAAGGTATTTGACGATATATGACGGTGCTCATCGTGCAACATATGCAATGACGATTGGGGAAGCTATTATGGTCAGAAACAACAGAAATGAAGCAGGTTCTACTTACTATAACTACTTATACAAATATAATTAAGTATAAGAAAAGACATGAAAGGTAATCTGTGTGAGAGTGGCACAGAAGAAGAGAAACCATCAGGTTGTTTATTTCAGTAATAATAGAACTACACTATATTGCAGATATGGTCAATAAAAAAGTTATTTTCTGTTTTATAAAGGCAGGAAGGAATATAAAATCTGTTATAAATATTGTATTGCTATTTCTGGCCAGAAAAATCAAAAAAAGCCTTTTCCTTTGTGGATGTTTTTCTGATCTTTGAGTGAAAGTGAAGTTTATGATATTACTCCACCACACTTTGATGGTGATGCAAGGAGAGCATAGTGTTGGCATCTTTATTAAAATGAATTAGTGATGAGTAATCTGCATGCATGAATCACTGACTTGCTGTTACCCCACCTTTGACATTAATGTTAAGCAGATACAGAAAACAAATAAAGGAATGAATTCTCAAAAGCTGCCACAGAAAGACCTTTTTATTATATTTTACTACACTTTGTGTTCAGCAAACCTTTGTTGTCAGTGTGAGCGCAAACACAACAATCACAGCAATCTAGAGACTTTCGGAGGACGACTACTCCTCAACTCTATTTTAATTATTTACATTTTATTTTTTAAATTTTCCTGTCATCATGTCCATGTTTGTTTGTATGGTGATGATACAAATACACAGAAACAGACAAAAATCAAACGAGAAAAAAAATAAATAAATAAGAGTACAAAAAGAGAGCCAAACTCCCCCTGGTTTTCATCTGTTCAACCCTGTACCATGTCTATGTTCAGGGTCAAAGGTTGAAATACTAGCCTGTCATACATTGTCTGTACATCGCTGGAAATATTAGCAATAATGGTTGTTCGTGGCTGCTTTGCATTGCAGAGCATTTTGATGTTTCCAGGCAGAATGAGAAGGTAAACATAAATGTCAGACCTCGGGTTAATTTACTGATAAAAATCATGCTCAGTTAACTGTCACCTCCTGGCACACTTGGCCTCGGCTCTCGCCCATTTACCAGCTCAAATATTTGCACTTCATTTGCACTTTGCAATATTTTCTCGCCCCCCTGCATTTGTAAAGAGGTTACAGTCACTCTAGATTGTGGCCTGTGCTGCACAAACTGTAATTAATTAGGTTCTAACTCAAAACTGTGACTTTTTTTTTTTGCCTCTGAGGTTGAAGTTAAACTCTGTGCTGTCATAACATAAGTGTGATGTGACGTTCCATCTGAAATTCTTTCTAAAAATCCTTATATTAAATGAATAGAAAAGCAGATGTTTCACTAGCAACAAGCAGCTGCCTCTCTGTTAATGAACAATCTAAAAGAGGCTCCTTCACTCTCCTCTCATAATTTGTATAATGTAATATTGCATCTTTAATCTCCCTTGTAATATCAGCTGTCTGTTTCTTGATTTTTTTTTTTTTTTTTTTTTGCTTCTGCACCAGTCATACTCTTTATGAGCTCTTTTTTCTGCCACACACTGCATCTGTATATGTTGTTTACCCACTTCACCCTGCAGAGGTGTTCTCTTTTATGGAGCCATGCTGGTGGCAGCCCTAAAGCTCCAGAGAAACTACTGAGCATGTGGCTCCTGAACACAGAGCCAGGAACCACTTTTAAGATGAGGCTGTAAAATGCTAAATGGGTGGATACCTCAAGAGCACATTTGGACCAACTTACAGCAGACAGAGAGGATGCTCCAGCAAATATTTCCCACAAGCATCTGAGTTCAGCTGAAGAATAGAGTCCATCAAAAGTCATCAAAAACAATGGTTATACAATCAAGTACTAACTCCTGTGTGTATCATGTGACTAAAACAGAACAGAAAACATGGGATGGTTAAAAGCACTGTTTTTGTCAGTATAATGACATAGATATTGATGTAAGACCTGAAGTGATTTTGGTTATTATCAAGAAAACATGGTAAATGGATAGATTCCTCTGAAATTAAACTCTTATGAGCAATTTTTGTTGTTATCATTATATTTGTCCAAAAAAATGTACCTTTACTTGTACCATGCATTAAAATGAACAAGAAATTGAAGAAAACAAGAGTGGTCTAACAATTTTTTCGACTGGGCACACACCAAACCTGTCATTGAAATTTGAAAGCTTGAAAAGCTGCAAAAATTTCAAGGTGTTAAATGGAAACACACAATGTAGAAATACCTAAAAAGATATTCTTAAACTGTGAACACAAAAAATAGTCGGTGCCTTAAATATATTTTCTTTTAATGCCACATCAGATGACAGCAGACAAGGGATTTTATGTCTCTGACCTGATACAGCGCTCTGGGTGAGGAAATAAACATAAACACAACAGTAGAAGTTTTCTAACTTCACTCTCAGTTGCTAGTTTTGAGAATTCTGCTGTTTAGGAGGTTTTCTCCTGAATACAGTACAGTACAATTACAAAAAAATCACCCTTCACAACCCTCCTCCTGTGTCTTGTTTATACCTTAACGAAACAGCATTTCAATGCCGTGGTTAATAATGTATTTGTCGAAAGCTTCAGCGTTCCGCAAAGACACAGAAAATATGTTTTTGTTTTTGTCATGCTGCCATTATAAAGCAAGAAAGCGCCACAAAATGTCTGTCCTGGGGAGCTACTGACAAGCTGTCAACTGAGGAGTCAGACTCACTGAACAGCAGCAGCGGAAGTTGTACCAACCAACGCTTGGGTTAAAAGGAGTTTAGCCAACTTTGCTGAGATTCAGCACCAGAGCATCGTCTCTTCCCTCTCAAAACATATCAACACTATGAAGTGAGTGAACACAGAGTCTGCTAAAGCTGCTTGCTCACCAGGACACCTCTCTGCTCTTTTTACTCAAATCATAACTCAGCTTCTCCCTCATGATGGTTATTTCTCCTTATTCGTGTCAGTTCCAAGTCCCTTTGAGTGCCGGCAAACTCAGAATAATAAGGCTGTGATCTGACATCAGTGTACAAATTTATATTTTTGACATCACTATTGTCAAAATTAGCACCGCACTACATATGTCTTGTTGCTAAATGTGAGTTACTTGACTGCTCCTTTTTACTTCGACTGTTTCCTGCTTCAAGGCACACTCAAAAATGACTACTGTTGTCACTATGGTGTGTGTCTGACATTTGTTGAAGTTAGGGTACCCCTAAACAATATGAACCTTTATTCACCATTACATGATGAGCAAGTACCAAAAAAGCGTCTTCGTCTCTGAATCCCAACGTGTCATTTCTGATAGCCCTTATTGTCCATTTCCAGAATTGTTTACACAAACATGTTCCATAATTGTTGGATAAGGCTAGGACAGTTCTAGACTGGCAGGCGTCTTTTGCTTTGATACCGTGATAAGCCCTTCTGACATCTTCTTGTGACATTCTGTGACTTTTGACTTACTTTTAACAACTAGATAGTAAATGAATACAATAAGAGGTACATTTAAAGTTACAGAACCACACATTCACAGTCCAAGTTTTAAAAATCCACCAACTAAACCATTTTGTTCTACATTAATTACCTGTAGTTGTTAAAGTGATATTTAAAAGCTAAATTAATACAGAAGGTGTTATGTACTAGTCTGACATAGATGGCATGTGCTGAACACTTTACTGCAGCATTTGGACACAAAGTAAAGCTCCCTGTTTGCACTGGGTTTGGAAAAAAACCTCCTGTCTTTTAACATCCACTCATATAGACAGTGTATGTTGTTAGAAACACACCAATATAATCCATTCTGTATAATTCAGCATCTATGCAGTTGTGTTGGCACACAAAAAGACTCCTAGGGGAGGCAAATACAAGAGGAAGCTTTCACAGTGCAGACGATTGGATCTTCACCCTTATTACCTTCAAGGTTTAAAAGAAGAGCTATTCTGTATATTTACTAGACCCACTGAGCTGAAATTGATATTGATCTTGCTCTGACTGGGTGAGCCAGAAAAGAAGTTTATTTTGTAAACTGTTGGGATGTTCCTTTAAAACTAGGTGTAAGTTAGAGCAGCTTTTTTCCCTTCTTTTTGATCTGTACTTTACATGCCATTATGCTAGTTTCCCATATGCAAAAGTAATATATGTGCAAACACGTCTGTTTATGAAATACAGTGTATAGTTGTGACTGCAAGTTTTGGCTGAGATACAAATTTTGTTTCTGCAAACTTTGCTGTTTTTTCGGTGATAGACTGAATAACAAGTAAGGGTTTTATCATTTTCAAGGACAAATTTAAAATTGTGCCACTGCCAAAAACAATACAGTATATATAACAAACAAGTATAACAGCAAAAATATATATGCATCTACGTATAAAAAACATCGAGCATGTAACCTATTAGAAATTACAATGCATATAAATGTAAACATTCAAATCTGGTATATGGTTGCGTGACTCATGTTCAGGTAATATTTTAGGTATATAGGTATAATTAGGTATAGTTAGAGTTTAGGTGACACATTTATGGTTCACAGTTGTTGAAGTATTAAGTTTATTCAGGCTACTAATGGTAATATGTGCAAACACATGAGAATATCTGTCTGTGTGTGTCTGTGTGTGTGTACTGATGCTTGTTGAAGTGGGTTTGGGAACTAAATTATACAAAGTTAAGTGATTCTGCAACTTCAAGCTCAGCTTTCACAGCATGAAAACAGGGCTAGCAAGGGATACCTCATTATTCATGTTCCTCAGTTTCTTCCCAAACTAAATTAACGTGAATGTGGTGGAATGTTGCTGCTGAGGGAAATTATTCATCAGTTTGGCTCTGGTGTCAAAATAAGTGTAGTGTGTTTTCCGCCATGTGAAGGGGGAGATGAGCCGATTAGAGGATGGATGGAGAGAGAGGAGAATAGATGGGCTGATGGTAGATGGGGTTGAGGACGAGTTAGAAACTAATGCGGTGAAGGTGGGACAGGTGAGGAGTGATGAGAAGTGAGACAATATATCAAAAAACCTTTTTAGTTTTGGACAGTCCTTTCTGCTGGAGTGGTGTTAGCAATTTGAGCTGATAGATGTGTGTATGAGTGTGAGTATGAAAAAAAAAAAAAGAAGAGAAAACAACACAGTGACACCGACTAAAACATAAATGTGTTTGGCAGGCTGAAAACTCTTTCCTTTTAAAACATACATATGATAACTAAAGGACATGTGGAAGATGAATTTGATTTTCCCTAAGCAAAAACACACGCACACACGAGGCTGAGTACAGCTGTTTCTATTATTGATATACAGCCTAAGCCAAGGGTGTCAAACTCATGTTAGTTCAGGGGCCACATTCAGCCCAATATAATCTGAATTGGGCCAGACCAGTAAAAATAATAACAGTGGAAAAAGTTATTACAATATGAAAATGTTCAAATCTACAAAGTATCCTTGTGAATAACATGAACAACCACAAACACGATGTTTCTTAAGACAAGTGACTGCAATTTTAACAATTTCATCCCTCAGTTTATCGTTTACCCATGTCCAATACAACTTACAGAATGGATCATAAATACACAAAACATTTAATAACAGGCAGAATATTGTTAAAATTGCACTCACTTCTCTTAAGACATTTCCTGTTATTGCATGCTATTTCATAATGTTTCACATATACCATATTTGCTCATCCTATTCACATATTCTCCAGTTGAACTGGGCTGTATGTGGCTCCTGAAGGATTTTGACATCCTTGATTGTATCTTCAGTGTAATTTTTGCATTTCACAAATTCCTCCCACGGACCAGATCGGACCCTTTGGTGGGAAGGTTTTGGCCCATGGGCCATATGTTTGACATCTCTGGCCCAAGTCATACCAGACAAGCTCAAAATAACTGAGCTCTTAACTTATAAGTGCTATTTAATTCATAGAAGACGGTAAAGCAGCAACTTCTGATAGTTGACATCTGGTGCTGGTCTTTTGTTCAGCCTGAAGAAGAAAAAAAAAACATCTACTGGTGTGTGAATGCTTTCATTACAGACACAAGGCCAGCTTCACCGACATAATAGATAACTTATAAACAGTCGTTGCAGTTGGATAACAGTCCAGAGGCACTTTTGTATTTTTAATCTTTTCTTATAGTTTCTCATCTACAGGCACAGAAAATGGTAGTGGGCTAAAGAATTGGAAACCTGGAGGATCCCAGAGGCAGCAACCTAAGTTGCATTTGCTTGAGCAGAGGTAAAGTGGATGTAATTGTAAGTGACCCTGATGATGGGAACGATTGCTGGTCATTAAACCGTAAAATACCAGCCAGGGCAGGAGATAATAAATCTCAGATGAGAACGTGAAACTCAGCAAATTCAGCCAAGGCCAGGACTGTAACGGCTGCGGGGGCTTAGTGAAGAACCGAGCCTGAATTTCAATTTCGTCTGTTTCCCGGCGTCCACAAGCATACATGGAAAAACGCTTGCACAAGCACACAGATTGGTTGCAGGTTCGATTATGAGTGCATAAGGCATGTTGATACTAACAGTGACAGTGACAATACCATCGAGCAGCCTCACCCTTCAAAGCATAAAGACATGAGTGCAGTGAGCTGGAAGAACATCTCAACACCATCACCCATCATCACAGTCACAGCCGGGACAATCCAGGTCTGTGTTCATTGAGCGCTCACAACACTCTTATGAGGCTGTGCAGCTGGTGCTGCGACATTTACACCTCATACAGCAGGATGTGTTCTTGGTATTCAGCAGTGGTGTGCAAAAATAGAACATCATATTCTTTTGTTTACCTAGACCTCTATCAAAGTCAAGTTCACATCTCCTTTTCCTTTCACTCCTACAAAGCACAACTGAGGTGAAGGCAGCTAAAGATAAAACTGGATGTGTGGTTCTTGGCGGGGAGCCACACTCTACATATGGCAGCAATACGGTCGCATTCATTGTTCACCTGGACAGTTGTGTCTGAGGTGTTCTGTCCTAGTGCTCTATGCATTTTAACACCTGAAAGGGCTGTAATCATATCTGCCCTCTAAACTACAGTGGAACTCCCAAGTCAGGTTTCTATCACTGCAACTTTTGTCATAGCCCCTTGTCAAGTACGCACCAGTTTTAAATCACTGCTGTCAGTCAGACATGGTCAGTGACATGTTACCTACTTCATAGGCTGTTTGAGCACCGGTAGTGACGCCCACTAATTGGGCCTCATTCACTAATATGTGCATGGAAACGTTCTTACTTTGCACACAAAATAAGTGCATACACAAATTCACTGTGGGATTCATGACACCTGTGCACTAGCCAATTTTGTTCTCATCATCTTGTATAAGTGTGTGAATCAGAATCATTCACACTGAGAGGCACATGCTTGCAAAAAAAAAAAAAAAAAAATATATATATATATATATATATTTTTTTTTTCATTTTTTTGGA
>JAPTYQ010000007.1:9519892-9541397 GCA_029814465.1 Ostorhinchus cyanosoma | reverse complement strand
TTTTTTTTTTTTCTAATCGGCCTCCCAATAGCCAATCACGTTGCTATGCCCAGAATCATAGAATCACCATTGAAGTGGGTTACCTAGCAACAGATAAACAACAGGTCCACGTTGCCATAGTGTCAAATTTCATGTGAGGAAACAGATATGCCAGCTGAGAGGTTAGTCAACTGACAATGCCAGAGGAATTTATCAAAAAAGTAAAGGAATTCATTGTATCCGAGGATCTAGAATCTGTGGTTCTAGTCAATGCACTGGTATTATTTATCCATCTTTATTCATTTCACCTATTTTGTGGTAATAACATCTCTGTGTTGTCATAATTCAATGTATGTTACTTTCTTCGTAGTTTTTCTATTTTTTATTCATTTTCTCAGTTCTCTCTTCTTATGAAGCATTTGTTGCATATATTGAGAGCCCCTTGAAAATGAGATGGTACCTCCCAGAGGGTTTATCAAGATAAATACTTTAAACTACTATAGTTTTGATTATCTTAACTGTTTTCTATTTTTGCCCTTTTACTCCACTTGACTTTTCCCACTGCTCCATCTAATAACTTTTGCAGATGCACCAACCTAATTCCCCTGTGGCGATCAATAAAGCGCCAACTTAACAGTTTTTATGGGGCATTATAGACATTTTAATCTAAAATGATGACATCTCTTTAAATGAGCAGGCTAGGCTTCTGGAATAGGCTACACATCCACATTCCAAAAAAAGAAGCTAAATGATTTGAATGAAAGAAAATATATCAAGTTACACCCATAAAAATGAGAAAGCGTCTTGCATTACACTCAATTTACCTCCATTTTATGCCATCATTTTGACGGATCTGTCAATGGCTTTGCCCCGAGGAGTGCAAGGACAACGCTGATGCATGCAATTCGCTCAGACAAGATAGCTCGCTGGCTTTATTTGCCATATCATTCACAGACTGAAACTAACTTCATGTACTGCAACTCAAACATCTACATAAAGAAAGCCTCTGCATTCACATCCTAATTTCACTTAACTCCATGAAAAGCAAAAGCCGGTCCTGACTTTTATTGTAATCACTGTGAGTCTAATTAATGCTACATTATGCTGATTTGTAGGTTATCTATTGGCAGTCTTTCATTGTATTTGACCGGATTCAGCAGCATGGCTCTAATTGCTGCCCTGTGGGGATAATAAAGCTCATGCTGAACATTGTAACTGGATACAACACAAGACAAAGTGACTTTTTATTACCATATATGTTTTCAACCTTCTGGTGGTGGTCATTACGATGTCTTGGCAAGATTAAATACAAGCTGAATTATTTTACAGTAGTGAAAATCATCACACTGAAGGGAGCAGGCCTAAAAACCTGTGAAGAGGCTGCTCGAACAAACAAATATGATTAAAAACAACACACACATATGGAGTAAAGTCTGACTGACCTGTGTTATAACATGTTTTATTAAAACAGCCAGTCAAAGTGACACTATGTTGTGTCATCTGAGTTTACAATAACTCTGTGAGGGAAAACCACAAATCCCCTCTTTTTTCTGTATGATTTATATTGTCAATAGCTGCACTAAAAATGTTTGGAATTGTCCAAACACGGTCAGAACCGAATCAACAAATGCCAACTTAGCAAAGATAATAACGTCACATTATTATTATTTTTTTTTTACCTTCATAAGCCTCATAATCAAACTCACCTATGTAGAAACAATGCTATGGAGTCACCATCAAACTTCATTATTGTCATTTATAGAATAGCCATGTCCAGTGAAGAAAACAACAACAACAGCGTTTCTAGATTTGATCACTTTGTCACTTTCTTTAGCTCTAGAAGTTGTTTCTTGGTGGTTCTCATGCAATCTTCCCGAGGCAACAGCAGAGTGACTCACAACTCCCTCCAGTGGTCATAAAAATTCTCAGTTCATGTCCCTTAAATCTACTACAACGGCACCTTTGACACAACTTCATACCTGTTTATTCTCAACATTCCGATGTTAGGTCTATTTTAAAAAAAATATTTTATATGCAATATATATTTTAATAATATTTCAAAATAGAAATAATACATACAGCACCTGCAAGACCAACGCTGGAATAAAACAGAAACACGGTTGAGATGATTTAAATTCTGTCTTATTAAAAAACTCTGAAAATGGCAATATTGAAATGACTCCAAAGCCACGTCCTCAGAATGACATTAGACAAATGAATTCACACGCGTCTCTAATAATGAATGTAGTAATAACATGTGCGTGCTATGTAGTTAAATAAAATGATTAAGTTCAGCAAATTAAAATAATTTTCAATGTGAATGTAAATGTAAAATGTTCATAGTTTTTTCCACCTATGGGACCACCAACTCAACACATAATTATCTGCAGGCATGACATGATTAGTAAAACTCTTTATGGTTAGGTTTAAGACTTGTATTTATTATAATGAATATACTGTAATGGAAAATTACTGTTTGTACTTGATAAATTTATTCAACAATCTTTTTCTAAAGCACCCAATAGGAGTCTTGGTAGATTTTATTCAAAATGGTTGGCGTTCCTTAACAGTAAATGCAATATTTTTGTTGATCCCCTTGAATTAAAGCTGAATGTTGACCCTTCAATTACATTTTAATGGTTTTGTTTGTAATCCACTGTTGTGCACAGACACAAAATTTGAAAAGAATAATATGGACCTGACTGCATGTGCATAGATCTGCCTCGGGGCTAAAAGATGTTGCAAGTAACAAGGAAAGTGTCCTTTCTTGTTAATATAATGTCCCCCTACACCATGGCAACAGTATCAATAATATGCCACAATTATTTTCCAAGTTATTAATCTAATTCTTTGTGAAAGATGATGACCCTGTCTCAGTCAAACAAACAAGTCCTTAAAGGCTGTTTAATCGTCAGAGGAAAACTGTTGACCATGTTAATGAGATGGTTTCTCTGTATGTGGTCTCCAACGATTCAGACTATTCTGCATTTGTTACAGGTTCTAATTCTATGCATGATCACTGCTGATATTACCTGCTATTTTCACAATAGGAACTCCCAAATACATCAATCAATCTCAGAAAAAAAAAACAGACGGGCAGAGACACCTGAAAGGGAGAAACAAAACAAAACAAAGAGAAAGAAAAGCATGTACTAAACTCAGCAGCAGGTGCATAAAGCAGGTGTGAGACTGCTGCTTCATGAGCAAAGGACGACACACAAAGACAAAAAAAAGGAATTTCAAGAAAGTACAAAGTCTAGTTTCTAGAAATGAAAAATAATCATGGCAAGTATGGCTTTCACTCTAAGAAAATATTCCCGACATTGGCTTAATGAGATATTCCAGCTAAACTCTGATAGATTTTACTGTTATCAGCTAAAATAGAGCGTCATAGTCTCGTCTTTATATTAAGAATGAAACTGTTTGCAGAGTTTCTCAATGTAAGAGTATTAATAATATTTAAGATAACCTTCTTTTAACTAAGATTTTGATGTTGGGTTTTTTTTTTATTTGTTAAATTTTTCAGGGGCTAGACTTTCAGTTCAAGATTTAGGCTACTTACTAACGTACAGAGAAATGTAATTAAAAATATAATAATAATAATAACAACAATAATAATAATGTAAAGGTGCAAGAAGTAAACACAAATCAAACTCCAGTTAACCACCATTTACCAAAGCAGCTGCAGTATGGCATTTTTCCCCATTGGCTAATAAAATATCTATATTTTTGCTTCCAAATGAGAGTTTGTGTTGACACAAAATGTTAGTAAATCTGGCCCTTAGTTTTAAGAAATCTAACCATGCAAAATGTGCATCCCCCACATTTTTCCCCTGTATTTAAGAATATTTGCTCTTTTTTGCAGGTCTGGTTTTGCAGTGTTCACACTCTCTCAGGTTTACTCTGATTCATTCAGAGTCGAGGTTCTGTTCACAAGAATCAACCTGATGTTTGACACCTGATTCTTTTGGGTGGAAACCAAGAGCACGCTGCTAAAAAAACGTAAAAACACTAAATCTGAGGAAAAAGGTACTCAAAACAGGTGAAATATCTGTCCATGCACCAAGATAATTTCACTCGACAAGGTTTCTTGAACTGAGATTGTTAAATTAGACATAAGCATGCCTGCAGAAGTATGAACACTTAAAACAGGAAATTAACTCTTAAAACAAGATAAATTATCTAACATTTCTAACAAATCAAATTTGTAAAAATCTTGGTAAGAATCAAATAGTGTGCAGTGCAGCACTGGGCATCTCACCACATGAAGACAGGCAGACAGAAGTTCATGGGGGAACGTTGGTCTGAATCTGAACATTTCTGAAATCCAGAAAGTGGCTCTGACTGAATAAAACTCTGTGCCGCATATTACATTTGCTCCAACAAATGAGATTTTACTGATTTGTTCATTATTGTAAGATCTGCGACGTTATTGGTTGGAATTAATGGAATTAATGCCACATGTTTTCTACCTCTGCTTCCTTAATGATAATGCCACACAATTGCTTCCATTCATTCTCAAAATAAATTAACAATAAATTACGGGTTGCCAGCTAAACCCTTCAAAGTGTTTATTTCTGAACGTTATCTCACCACTTTTCTTCTGATGGTGAAATGAAAATGAGATCCCATTTTGTTTGTGGGATAAGGAAATAAGAAATAACACACATGTTATTTGCCACGGGGCCGTAGGCAGCAGAAGGGTGAATATTTCTTCTCCGCTTTTGATTTCCCGGCTGATCATTAAATTTCATAGCCAGTGGGGAATACTCTTCATCCCTTCGCTGGTGTGCATTTCATTTAGTCATGGTATTAATAATTTTAGAACCCATGTTTGTTCAAGATAGCGTGAGTCTGAATGCTTTTAGCAACATCCTTCCTCACACCTGAAAACCACCCACTGAGACCACAATCGTCTTCTTGGAGTTGAGTAGTGAGCAGTCAGGGGTTTAGTTCTTGGCTCGAGGCAGCTGAACTGTGGTTACATTCAGACAGGAAAGGAAGAGTCTCTTTTTTTCAACACACGTGGGATTTCAAATGGGAGTTTCAAGCTTGGTTTGCTTTTGCATTGTGTATCTTTTGATTTTCTTTCTTTCTTTCATTTTGGTTTTTTTTTTTGAGCAGCTATGTTTGATGGAGGGGTGCAGACAGTGGAGAAACAGGATGATAAAGATCTTGGTGGTTTTGATGATTTTGTTGAAGGTGAATTTTGCTGTCAACTTTCAAGCTGGAAAATCTATTTCAGTTGAGCCCCAGGATTAAAAAAAATAAAAAATAAAAAACCCTACCTAAAAACATACACAGCAGCATGAAGTACTTGTCCTTATGCTCATATTTTAGTGATAGAATACTGGAAATATTCATTGAAAAGATAAAAATGTTCACAATTACTATAAATGTTGAACTTCCATTAGCTGTATTATCTCTTAGCAACTACAGAAAGATCAAGGTTTTTTTTCTCACTTATTTAAGAGCACTCACTATTGACTTACAGCACAAAACAGTTTGTACACCCTCACGGTTTGTATTAAAACAAATCAATAAAACCGAGGTTATTTCACTTGTTGGCTGCAGTGAAAGATAAAATACAACAAATCAAAAGAGGCTTAGAATTCATAGCTTTCTCCTAGTCACGTGGTCTTGCGGGCACACAAGTTAGAGGCTGATTTTCGGGAATCTTGTGGCTCAGAGATTTCCGGTCAGATTCCTGTGGGATGGGAGTCAATTTCACTGTACATCACATGACTGAGACAGGAGGGGAAAAAAGGCAACAGGAGCAGCAATCGTAATGATAACGGGTAATTCAAAAAAAAAAAAGATATAGTTCTAAAATGAATAAACACCACCTATCTAATGTTAGCAAATTGATAACAAGGTTTATTATAGTGCATATCTGATGTGAAGACTCTGACTATTCAGATTTTGACTGGTGGGTATTATTGTGAAAGGTAAAGAGATTGTGTGGAAATATGATTGACAGAGACTGTAATCATTTATGCAATACAAAAGTACATTTGTTGACTTTTGCTTTAAAAAGCCATTACATTTGTAATACTCTTAACGATACATTTAATGCTAAAGTGAAGCCATCTGCAGAAAAAATTTCCATTTTTGGCGTACTAATTAATGAGCGTTTATTGGTCACAGACATGAAAAATGCCTTTGCCTTTGCCTCCCTTAGAGCCTGTGGGAGAATAGCTCTAGAGCGGAAATCTCCTGACCCAACAAAATCATCCATTTGGCTTAGCGTTTTAATGTTTTTCCTAAAATTAGAATAAAAAATTAAGTATTTCACCAGAGGAACAATTGGGAAGTTCTATAAGTTATGGGACCGCTTAATTTTGTATTTCAATAGGCTCAACATCCTCCTGTAGCATCATTTACCTAGTAAACTAGAAAGTGTCCCTTATTTAATTTACCCATATCATGATTTATATTATTGTGTGCCCATTCCACCCTTTTTTTTCTATGTTTTTTTTTCTTTCTTCTATGTGGGTCGGGTGGGAGGGAGGGGATTGGGTTGGTTAGACTAAGAAAAACAATTCAAGACACTGTATCTAAAATGCACCATACTGTTTTCCCTTTCTTGAATAAAATGAAATGAAATGAAATGAAATGAAATGAAATAAAATAAAATAAAATAAAAAGCCATTACATTTTAAAGCCTGCAAGATGCAAGAGCTAAAATGCCAGAACATGAAAATACACACCTTCCTTCTGCAGATCTCTCCCCTCAATCCAACACAAACGATATAAAGGCAATTGGATGTACTAAACCACTTAAATGACAAAATGGTCAAACGTAATTGTGGACACCCTCCCCAAGCACTGCAGCATTAATTGTTGGTCTATTTTCCAAACCACGTACAAACTGCAGCAGTTATCTACATTTTCACTCTTGAACAGAGTCTCTTTGAATCTACCTTCTTTAAAAAAAAAAAAAAAAGGAGCGTAAGCAATGTCATACAGTTTTGATTTTCGGGTCAAGGATCTGGCTAAATCAACTTTCCCATTTAATTCATGGAGGAGCTACATGACGTTTTGGTTTCACAGCTTATCCACTGCTCGTTGTGCTTCACAAAAGGAGAACAGAAACAGCAGCCTTTGGTCTATTGTACTCAGAGTCTATTGTACGTGGGCCCTTCATAGTGTTAAAGCCACCACACAGTGTGAAACTATCTGAGTGTCTCAGCTATTTTCTGAAGAAGAAAAGGATATCTTTGTTTAAGATTTTCTTCATATCACTATCACACAAACACACAGCTTTTAGTTGTGTTGTTTTCTCTTGTTTCTATGGTGACAGGTTATACAACACGCTGCCAAATCACCATAACAACAAGCTCAAAAAAGGGGCGTCAAGAAAAGCACTTCCTCGTGGACAAGCAGGGGTTTAGAGAGCAAGACTGCAGCATAGTAACACTGACTTTCTTTAATGGCACATTCCTGCCATAAAAGGTCATTAAACTAACTTACTGACAGGAGGGAATAGAGGCAAAAACTATTTCAGTGCCAGTCTCCCACCCCAATAAAAATTTTGATAAACTCTAAGACAGTGTAGAACCTTAAAAAAACCCAAAAAAAGTATGAATGCAATTAATGCAATGACTACAACTAAACTTTTGTGAAACTAACTTAAAACTTCTCAACTAAAAAAAAAAACAAAAACTTTTTAACAAGACACTACCCTGTTGTGATTTCATCATGTTTTCCTTTGTATGGTCCAACTCTCTAAACATCCACATTATTCTGAAAATCACTGCTAGTGTCAAATTTCATCCACTAAACTTAGCTATAAAGCTGTCCGACAGCTTGACATTACTGGTGACTATTATGTCCAAACTCCACAATCACTGCCTGGGGATGTTTTTTCTATGAGGTATTTCTCTGTAATACTGCACAAACCTACATCCTCAACTGAGATATTGCCAATTCTGCAAAATGTCATTTGCTCACAATAGCTTGCCAATATTGCCCTTTGGGATTAACACCTATCAAAGTATTAAAATCCAGGAAACTGCTTCTTTATGAAGAAATAAAACAATAGTACAAAATCATTACAAAGGTGTAGAATTTTAAATACAATTTTTTAATTAACAGTGTTTCATTCATCTCATGGCTGAAGGAAGTAGAGATACTGAAGGGGTAGAATCCAATGTACCTGCTACTTTTATGCTTTAGCTGCATATTGGGTTGTTAACAGTTCTTACATTAGTTGCCTCTATAAAGGAAATAATGCATTCACCCACATCTGTTCATTAGTTTGTCAACACAATTACACAAACAATGATTTTCATGACACTTGGTAGGAAGGGTATGGGCCAAGAATGAACCCACTATAGTTTAGATTCGATTTGGCTCAGACTGCAAATACCTATTTTTTTCACTCTTTGAGAACAAGGGAGGTGTATTTCCTCCCTCCTATTGGAAATGTTTATGGTTAAACATAGTGGAAGTACTCTGCCGGAATAAGGGTGAATATTTCCTTTACGTAGTGCCAGGATTGTCATTCTCCTTTCTTCTGCTCTCTGTGTTACCATTTTCAAAACCCCGTTCACTATGTGAGAGGACAACAACCTTCAAGTTAGAACTACAGCTTGAAAATGGTAAATGACACATGAACACATGCTGCTTGTTTACACGCTGTTTGTATGTAGGGATTTAGTCATTTTAACATCATGACAGGCTTCCTCATACATATGTTCCATCAACACAACATCTTTCCCAGAATTATTTTGCAATGCACTGTTGCAGAATCCTGCACTTAACCAAAACAAACATCTAGCCAAACTGAAAGCATTTATTAGTGCTAAAGAAAAATTGCAGATGGTGACAGACCAAACTACAACACCAGCACAGTGTGGAGGTTTGGATATGAAACACTAGTGTAAACGAGTAACGAACAAACACAAAAAAAATCCTGTTAGCAAATCTAGCTAGCAGCAATAATTTTTTCATCCAGCAACCATTTGCTCTATAGTTGCATAAAATCATGCACAAATGAAATAATTGCATATATTCTGCTGTTAGAAGACAGGAGGGTGGATACTTAATGCACTGGACTGTAAACTTCCATCCAGCCATTTTACTATCTAGTTAGTCCTTGTGAAGGTCAGGGGGGTGCTGGATCCTGTCCATGGAGCCAACAGGGGTTGAAGGTGGGGTATCCCCTGGAGGTGTCACCAGTTTATTGCAGAGCTGACACACACAGGCTCTGTTTACGTGATGTTTCGGCCAAAAACACAACTGTATTTCATTTTGCCTTGTTGGGTTTACACAACAATGGAGTGAAACTGATCCTCATTTACAAAAGAGCACAGACAGAACTCAAAAAGCTGTGGTTTGCATGGCCAGACCAGTAGTTAGTGCTGTAACTTTGTAAAGACTCATCCCACCTGACCACTATGTTCCTCCACAGACTGGAAAAGGTAAAACCAGCTGTTGTTGTTCGGTTTGCACATGGTAATTTGAAAGAAAGTATAATCACTATGGACGAAGCAGAGCGTAATGCACTGTTTTCACTGAAAACACCAGCATACCTGTTGACACATAAACAATGGCTGTTGCACTTGATAAAAATTCCACTCAGGAGGCCGTGTTCAAAAGTTTCAATTTTAGGTCATCCGCAGTTACGTTTCTGTGTAAAAAGGGAGGCTGAAATGCATCACATTTTTTCTAAACAGGGCAACAGATCACACCATTGTTCACTCTCACATTCACACCTACAAGCAATTCAGATTCACCAGTTAACCTGTTAATGCGCATGTCTTTCAGTGGTGGGAGAAAGCTGGCCGACACTGGAACTGAATACTGTAAACACGTTCTGTGTATTTAAAACTTATGCCCTAATGGAAGAGACAGTAATATCTGAAATACACTGCTAACAAAAGACTAAGGGCCAGATCTACAAAGATCCCAATTTGAAATGATCCAGAAGCATGAAAATGTAACGCTGGATGAGTTTTGTCATAGAAGGTATTGCATGACTCATTCATTCATTCATTTTTATTTTTAGAGGTGTGTGTGTGTGTGTGTGTGTGTGTGTGTGTGTGGGGGGGGGGGTGATCAGGCACACATCATTTTGTCATACTGTTGCCTCATGTTGGTGCATATTTTTAATGACAGTCATTACATCAAATGGAAAAGAGTCCCATAAACTGTGTGTGTGTGTGTATGCATGTGTGGGGGTGGGGGTGTACATCTCAATTAGTTTTTTCTTCCATCATTCCAAATATGTTTACACAAGGGTGAAAAATTCATTCTCTGCATCTCGTTTCATCATTTCATTGTCTCCTTCTTGGACAATAACCACTTCCATGTGTGCACAATTATGCATCCAAACCGTTTGCTCCTCCCTTTGAGCCGTGTTAAATATAGAAGCAGTTTCTATCAGCAAAATTGCTTTCGGATTTGATAAATCACTTTGCGTGTGCTAAATTAATATATTTAAATTTTCTCCTCCCAGCACACGCACAATTGAGTGTAAACATCCCATATTACATATTCATTGTGGCACCTTTGAAAGACGCAACCCTTAATGCGCACTGTTAGTAAATCAGTTTGTACATTTTTTTTTGTATGTGCAATGAGTTTGCACATGTTTTTATACACACAAACCTTTAATAGATCCAGCCCTAACAGTACAAAGTGATTTCTATTTCAAAATGTACTTTTTGTCCCAAACTATTTTATAGATCCACAATGACCTTGTACGTGGGTATTGGTGTTTTCACTTGAACGGGCATTCAAGTGATTACCTCAGGTCCGTTTCTCCATGAGACAAAACAAGTGAGTAAGCCAAATATATACCATAGTGCTTCTAAAGGGTCTGATGTGAATGAGAAGCATTTATTATTACATCATATTTCAAAACACTTCATCTAACTGGAGCTGCATACTGCATTTCTCATTTCATTTTAAAGACTTATTGGAGCATTCACTGAAGACAAAGCTGATTTATTATGTGCATAATATCACATACACTCCAAAACTGTAAGCAGATTTGAATTCATTTGTTGTGACACTGTGAATGAGTTCTACAAAGATATAATCGGGAGGCCATTTATCCCTTGTAGTGGTAAATATACCTCAGTAAAATGACGAAAACAAATATTAGCATTGCCTGAAGCTGCAGAGAGAAAACAATTTTGAGATACCGTCTCCGTTTCTGGGTTGTTGTTTGCTGTGTGAGAGAAAAGATTGACGGTTTTCAATTAATTATTGACAGGAAGCATCTGCTAAAATATATATTAGGAGGTATAAGGCAGTTGGATCATACACAAGACTTTCCTGTTATCTGAGTTATCCGCAAATACAACATATCACTATGCATATCAATGTCAGACCAACTATTCTGCTACCACAAAGCTTTGTCACTCATATCAGTTCAATTTCCAGCATAACTAAAGAACTGTAGAGCAGTGTCACTGGAGCATTCAGAAGGAAACAGATCATGAATAAACACGTATTGTGAGGGCAAAATGATTAGTGCAGAAAAAATGCAATGTGCACAGAGATAAAGACAATAATCAGTACAGAAAATGACAATATCCTATCGGTTACTGTAATTAATAGTGACTGGTGTTTCCTTTAACTTAATCTGTTTCCCATTAGTTCAGCTGAAAACAATGGGGTCCCATCATTATGTGCAGGTGGTGGAATGTGCAAGGTTTAAACACAGTTAATTAGGCTGAAATAAGTTCTTATCAGCAACACACAGTACGAAGGTGCAGCCTGTGTTACAAGAATGCCAGTGGAGGCATAAAGACAGTGTAAATGTGCCTCAAAAGGTGAGGAAAAGTTGGAGGTTTATGCATTTATTCTAATTTGAAACAGCCATAAACACAGCTGTTTGCACAATACAGTTATCATAGCTGAATTGGCACTTTAGAGTTCAGATTCACAAAACGAGCCGCTGACAATGTTTTGCATAGTAGGGTAAAAATGGAACAACAGATTTTTTAAATTGTTTATGTAATGTAGCATTTTCCAAATAGACAGCACACCTTGCTGACCCAACAGTTATCTAATATTTACAAGCCAATGCAGTAATGTAATGGATAACACAGTGAAAGGAGAGCAAAGAGAGGAGTCACTGTGTCTACACTCACTTAGATTGCTTAATCTTGCACCTCTTAGATTAAATTTCGCTGGTAGTCAAACTAAAGGGAGTTAATCCATTTTGTGCATCTTTTATGTCTTATAGACTCTTATGGCTTAAGAAAATCCAACTTCAAGGACTGATGTCTTTCATGATAAAGTACACAGTCTGGACAAAGGCATTCCCACCTACTGGATAATTACTGCAGGCATTAATATGTTTTATTATCTTTCAGCCGGTAACACGCTATTTATTTCAATCTTGAAGACATATTAATGCTATTGAGGTGACTGCCCTTTGTAATTTACCATCATTTACTATACTATCATCATCTCTGTGAAAACTAAGTTTTCATTGTATGTTCTATGATCATGCAAATGTTCATAAAAGTTCAGAGACGTTTGAAGGTTCTTATATCAAACCAAAGAAAACTGCAGCAAGTGACTTTCAGAAAAGTATATCATTAACTGAATGTAAAAACAAGCTTCTACAACCCCTGGTATTTGTCAAACTAGAGAAGAGAGGCATATGAAGTGATTACCCATCATGCCTAGTGCCTACAGTATAAGCCTGTGGGGGTAGTGTTATGATCTGAGGTTGCTTTAGTTGGCCAGGTCTAGGAAGGGCAAAGATCATACAACTCTGTACAGCACTTTAGGCATTTTGTGCTGTTTTCAGAAAGTTGTTGACTGACGTGCCCTTGAGCAAGGCACTTGACCCCCATTTGCTCCCTGGGTGATTGATGTAGCAAGCCCACTCCTCCTAGTCTGCAGTGTGTGGTATGTTCTGAGCCACCGCTAGCAATTGTGGGCCCCATGAAAGGTAAACATTATGGGCAATTCATAACATAAAGTATCTGTAAATTTGTTGTCAGAGCGTATGCGCGAGGGCGGGGGGGCTATATATGTGGTGTGTTCCTTAAGAGCTGTAACTACCGTAACTGGAATGAAACAGCAAGTGAAACTTAACTTTGGATGTCCGACTCCCGGCTTCTATTTTACTCTGGAGCTTACATGACATTTTTACAGCTTCTAACCTATATCCACTGGGCCTGTTGGGAATACTGGGCCCCATGAATTTGTCATGTTTACCCCCTTATGGCACCCCAGGGTGTGTTCCTGCATGTTCTAGTGATGGGTTAAATGGGTGGTCAACCCTGGTCCTGCAGATCTACTATCCTGCATGTTTTAGATGCTTCCCACTTCTTTGCACACCTGACAGTGCTTATCAGGCTTCTGCAGAGCTGGATGATAGGCTTATCATTTGAATCAGGTGTGTTGGAAGACGGATACATCTAAAACATGCAGGACAGTGGCTCTCCAGAACCAGGGTTGGCTACCCCTGATGTAGAGGGTCAATGTCGATGTGCAGTGCATGACTATCCATGTGATGTATATACTGACAAAATAAAGAATCTTAATCTTTAAATGTGCTCTATAAATAAATCTGACCTTCACAAACTAATGTTAAATGAGGCAGTGAATGTGTGTCATATATAATAAAAACCACAATACTAGCGCGATGCTGGTATTCAGATTCTTTCTTGTTTTACTCCTGGGATCCATGAGTTTAGCCACTAGTGAGATATGCATGTCTTCACCGTTAAGCACCAAAATGTTGTCAGTCTGATGACAACATGATGAGTCCGATCACTGTCAAGCCATTCCCAGACTTTATTGTTAAGGGGGTCTTACTGTACTTGCACGGGTCAGATGACAGGTTTAAATCTTAAAGGGCTTCACAATAACACGTCTTAATAATTCTGTGAACCACAGACCAAACCTTCACTAACATCTATAAATATAAATCCAACCCTCTTTCCATACTATATAATTTTACATTCAAAATGTGCTGCGACTTTAATTTCATTGCAGTGTACATGACTCAGAGATAGCACATGTGAAATATATTTACATCTCATTAGCACCATTTTCTAATAATGAGATGATACAAAGCGTGCAGTATTGTAACGTCAGCAGTATTGTGTATAAGAATGGATGCAAACAACATACAGAAAACCACTCAGCAGCCTGCTCCAATCCCTTTGTGATTCAGAGTTTATTGTTTCTTTGCTTCAAATGGGGCGTATAAAGGGAAACAATTCAAAGTCACCGACTAGCAAACATTTCATGATCTGTTTTTTTTCAGTGATTTGGCAGATAAAAGGAAACAAGTGGTGAGATTAAATATTCAAGAAACACCATCGTGTCGAGGCATATGTTTTATTGATTGAGAACAAAGAACAATGGAGCCTCAGGTTTTTGACTTTAAAAGCATTTGGAGAGCAAGTGCAACTTTTACCGAGGAACTGCAGCGAACACAGGAAAAGTGACACAGTCCTCTCTCCAGAGCTATTTTTCTGCTACGCTACAGAGGCTAAGGTTAACACTCTACTCGAGAGGCTAATGGAATGCACTGGTGCTCTCCACTTAGAAGCATGTATGGGGTAGCGCTCAGTGTCTGGGGAGATATTATAGCATTGGTTTTGAAAAATGAACAGTGGGGTAAGAAGACTGTTTGTTTAGGGATCAAACAGCCGAGACAAAGGAATAGGTGGATGACAAAAAGCCTCGCTGATGTAGACGTGGGTTAAGTGGATGTCGTGAATGTCAGATTGAGCATTGTTCTCTAATGGACCTTGCGATGGAAGAAGTCTATGCTTTTGTTTTCAGACCATTAAACGGGCCAGTAGACTACCTGAGTGGTTTCACAGCAGACTGTAAAGATACTAATGGATACCTTTGTGAGGAGAATATGCTTTGGAGAAATGTCATTGAGTGAATGGAGCTACTTGGTCTCCATTGAGTTTAGGCTGGAGTTCTAATGCAATCAGTTAAAGCGGCTACAACTTTGGCAACACTTCATTTTTACGATTGGAGAGGTTCCTCGAGGAGTCTAAACCACTTCAAAAAGAATAGTACAGCAAAGAACAGCTCCTTCTTGGACTGGATACAGTAATGCTACTGTGTTTCTGCAAAACAGGGACATAAAGTTGCAAATTTTCTGATGAAAATATAAATACCAAAACATTTCTCATATACATTTTATAATGTTTAACCATGTGTGGCAGTTACCCATCACTAAATTATATTCTAACATACGTAATAATACTGGTTATGGTTAGGTTTAGGCATTAAAGCACTTGGTTTGGGTTAAAAAAAATACATCTGAATCCGCAAGGATTTAATAAAAAAGGGGACTAAGACTTTGTAGTACTTAAAATAAAACAAAAAACTGTGTACTCCTAAAAGTATAGCTGTTAGGATGTGTACTGTGGTCTGTTATGACTAAATCCTGGCTTTAGATGATCTGCCATTCACCTCAACCACCTTCCTAATAGTGATACACATGCACTGAAAACTATTGACAGTCTTGTTCAAAAACATAGAGATGAGAAATGATGACAAAAGTAAAGGAAACATTTTAATACCAAATGAGCTAGTATTATAACTATAGGCAAATTCAGCTGTCATGAATGTTTGCCAGAGGACCATGCATAATAATGCATTATTATGCATGGGTTAGAGCTTAAGGTAAGTGCATTTTGCATAGCAATTAAGTGAACTTCTTTGGACATTTTTAAATAGAGGGTGTAGAGAGAGATTACAGTCCGCAAACTAAGATATTAATGAAAATATACAGTACTGATCATGTGTTCTATTGTATTTGTACCACTATTACAAATGAGTGTCAGTCTCAAACCACATCCAATAATCAGTTAGTTGTTAAAATGAGTAGAGAGTCCTCAAACGCACCAATAACAGTATCAGGCATTAGTAATGGCTTTCATCATATTTGTAGTATTATGACAATCAAGTGTGAAAAGCAGTGTCTGTTTCAGCTTTACTGGCTTAAAAGTACATACTGTATGTGGTGATGATATACTATGGTATGTTTTGTCTAATTTCAGTGGAATTCTATAATATTTATCCAACCATCTTTTCTTCAGACGACTTGGTCCATTGGAGAATTGGTCATGAGAAGAAGGAGAATAGAGACAGCGAGACCTCCAGCACCCTCCTTCAGCTCTCCCTGGGGATCTCCAATCCCGACCAGGCCAGTAGGGAGAAATAATCCTTCCAGCAAATCCTGGATCGGCCTTGGGGCCTTTGGCCAGTTGGCTGTGCCTGGTAAACCTCCAAAGGGAGGTGCCCTGGGGCATCCCTGCCGGGTGCCTAAACCGCCTCAACTGGCTCATCTCAATGTAGCGGATTGATTTAGTGCCTCTTTCTGATTTCTGATCTTTCTGACAATCTCCTTAACCAATTTGAAATTAGTAACATTTTAGTCATATATTTATTGATTTGTAATAAATTCAGTGGATGAAGGCTATGTATCATCCAATAATACAGCATCAAAAATCACAGAGAGCATTTGGCCTTGTCTTTTCTTTTAACATGAAAATGTTTAGACGTTTATAGATATGTCATGTGCTGACCTAAACATAGACAATTGCAACAGTAAATCCAATATAGTTTTCCTGTGGCTCTGGGGTATTTGTTTATAACCACTACTGATACACACAGTAACAACAAAAAGAGGCTGATGTTACCATTATAGCTGCTCATGCAAACAAAGTCACTGTAGATAATGTCCATTCACTAATACTTCGAACGTTTGGAAGCTAATAATTCTGCCACTTTTTATTAATACATTGAGAATACACAACGTATTTATATGCACCTTTCAGGACACCCAAGGACACTGTGCAACAACATAAAACAGACAATGCATAAAATACAAAGAAGTAAACAAATAGATAAAATAATAATTATGATATATAGAAATGAAGATGTAAAATGGAGAGTAAAACTTATGGTGGGTAGGTTACGCTGAAGAGGTGAGCTTTGAGTCTGGATTTGAATGTGTGAATGTGTAGAAATGAAAACACCAAGTTAACACTCTTTAAGCAAAACAGGAACTTGAAATTAACAGATGATACATGGAACAAGGCTTCAAGTAATGTTAGTGTTTTATTAATGTTATGCTTTTTTTTTACACAGACTTCATTACTGAAACCGAATAAATGAGTGTAAACAATGTGTGATAAAAGTGACTGAATGTGGTGGGTGAATATTTTGTCTATTGTACGATGTTCTGCTTTCTTGTAAACTGTTAATACTTGTGCAGTTACACATTTTACACAGAAGCATCACTTCCACTGTACAATGCTGTCTCAGCCCTGCATACATAGTTAACCATCTGCCACTTCTTGCAAATAGATTTTTCTTTGTAGTGAATAATCAAACGCTTCTCAAGGTATGGTTGTTTTTTTTTTTGTTTTTTTCCCATACAGTTTCATGTCATGCACTACACCTTGCCCACTGGAGGTCATGTTGTTGCACTTAACTCTTGTCTTGAAGAATATGTTGTATTTATTTCTTTGTATGAGTGTTGTTTGTAGAAGTATCAAAGCTAAACACATCTAAGATAACTTGATTCAAGCACATAAGGCAAAAATATCACCACAGTCTTTTATCTGGGCTTTTGTAGAATATAATAAATTATATCTCAGACTAAGATGGCAGCACTCTGCCAAACACAGATGCATCGCTGTGGAAGCCAGTTCTGGGAAAAAAAAAAAAAAAAAGTCAAGGCCAGTGTTCTCAGAAATGTGTCCAGGTTGCCAGTGTGTGCTTTCTATTCCAGATATGAAGCCTCTCCTCTGTGCTGCATTCAAAGGTGTTAAATAAACACTGTTTGCAATTTTTTGTCAAAAGGATTACTCATCCTTTGGAGTATTTTATCACAACTCCCTCTCTCTCTGTCATGGTGATAAAACATGGGAAGGGGAGATTAGCGATGGCAGTGTTGCTTTGTCCTCAGCCATCTACTATGGCTGCTAAGGGGAACAGGGAGCAGGAAGATGGCCGAAACACAACAAGCACAACCAAGAACCAGTCAGTTGTTGGAGTGAAAAAGTAAAGACCAATGTGGTGCCCTTGTTTGCAGTGCCCTGAGACTTCTGCTTATTGTACTGCAAAACGCTGAAAAGAAAGTGAACACTACACTGATTATAATTTTTTTTTTTACCCATGTGGCTCTATCTGTGTTATGTTAAGCTTCTTGCATCAGGTGAAGTAAGGATGCACAAATTGGCTCGTCTTGCACCTCAGCTTTCGTAACTCTGCAGTTGAT
Source organism: Ostorhinchus cyanosoma (assembly GCA_029814465.1). Taxonomy (NCBI): domain Eukaryota; kingdom Metazoa; phylum Chordata; class Actinopteri; order Kurtiformes; family Apogonidae; genus Ostorhinchus; species Ostorhinchus cyanosoma. The sequence continues at coordinate 9,523,183 of JAPTYQ010000007.1, read as the reverse complement.
GATTGGCTCAGTGGTTTGTGACCACAGCCCTACATCAATTTGTCTTCTGCTAGAGTTCTCAAAGCTTCTTTCGTTTATTTGTATTTTTTTTTTCAGACAAAGAGATGTAGAAAAACAACACTAACCCATGTGCAGTGATGAGTTTTAAGGACAGACTTCATGGCAGCTGCAACAATGTCACATTCAGAGTCTTCTGCTTTTGGTATCTTGAGAGTTGCCTCCATATTTGTTTGCCACAGACTTTCCACAGCTTTTTATAAATTGATGGTTGACAAAGTGTGCACATACTGTAGCTGCAGAGAGGCCTGTTCAGAGCGAATGCTGCATCCTGACCGTCCAACTTTGCAACCCACTGGTCCAGAGGGTTTGCGTGTGTTTCAAAGCATCTTCATTTCTAACATATCTTACATCATCCTTTCATTTAGTAACCAAACAGTAGATTTTATTCATGAGCTCCCTGATAGGAATGTATGACAATCTGTGTATAAGCCCCACGGTCTGCTGACCTCCTATTCATGTTGTTCTTGTTCAATATGGTGCACTTTTATCACATTACAGTAATCTCTGTCATATCAAGGAAAAGAAACATTTGTAAAGCTTGTGTTAAAATATACACAGAGAGCAGATGTGCAGTGGAACACAAACAATGAAAACACTCCTAAGAAGTTTCTCTACAAATCACTTTGGGCTTTGTCTTTATTTCTGTTCAACGGTATAATCGTTTGGTTCTAGAGATCACTTGCACATGCACGCTAACAATGCAGATGTTCGTCTAATGCCAGCTCTTTGCTAAGGTTGGGTTTGGGTGTAGAGGTTCCCTAAATCATCTCTGTTTTAGTCTAGAGAATTGTTCATCAAAACACATATTATAGAAATCACATTGGTATACCGGAAATGTGCCAAGTAGAGTAAAATTTACTCAAATTGACGAAAATGTTACTCTACTCAGAAAGGCTAACATTTGGTCCCTCTCCTCCAAACTTAATATCAAGCCAAATTTACCCTTTTTGAGGAAAATATAGGGTGTCCCAAAAAATTTGACATCATTTCATCACCTAATTTGTTTAAAATTCGTTTGCTCTTTTTGCTCAAAAAAGTGTCATCATTTTTACTGTCCTACTTTCAGGAGCAGACACGCTGTTTACTGCAACAGAAAAGGTGTTCTGTGTATTGAAGTACACCCAAATTCAGTCAAATCTGAATGTGCAATGTGAATTTGTTAGAAAATTTCATAAACAAGCACCAACAGGAAAATAGATTTGGATGTGGCATAATAAATTTCAAGAGGAGGACTGTTTGTGTCAGAAAAAGAGGATCTGGGGAGAATTTTTTTGTTAGAAATTTGTAGAATAAAGCATTTTATGTCCAACATAAATCATATTAAGTATCATTTCTCCTGACCATGTAGTCACTCCGATATAGACATCTCAAATAATGTCAGTTTTTTTGAGATACCCTGTACTTTTGACTCTAGAAAAAATGCTCAGTAATTTTTCCTGTGTATGCTACTAAACTATAACTGCAAGTATGTTTTGTTACCTTGCAGACTGAAGATGAGGAGGGTATTGTAATCAGCAGAATCTGTGTGTGTGGGTTTCCATGTGCTAAAATGCATTACAACATTAGAACTGCTGGAAAATCAATGTTTACCAGAAAAAAAATTAGATCACTAAAAAATTCTTAACAGTTCCAACATGTCATGCCCTGGATGAGATTCAAAGGGCAGTATTTTTACTGAAACACCCAATTTTGACCTCAACAGAACAGTATATATGCAGAGGGAAGCATGTGGGTTTGGAGAATGGAACAATACTTGGCAGAGTTCAATGACTTAAGGATATTTCTTAACGCAACACATCACATTTACATGGGGTGTCCAAAAACTTTTTTCCACCACTGTATATTGCATGTGACAATATCTGGATAAGACGGGAATCTGTGTATGCTTTTTATGTCAGAGTATGTGTACTTCAGTTTAACGTTGGGTAAAATCATTCTTTAGTGTTGCACTTTATTACAAAAAGTACTGTAATTGGTTTTGAAATTTGTAGCATCATTTCTATGAGACAGGATGCAGGAAAAGTACAAAATAAACGTGTGAAATGATGATATAATATTACAACAGGCAGTTCAGGCCTCAACGAATTAAACCTCTTGGTCCAGAGTGAAAAAAAACAAAAAAACATGACAGCTATTAAAATGATTGTTATGACATAAGATACAAAGAGTCACCCAGATGTAAAATCACCAACTGCACATATACGACACCACCATTTAGAATCCGTTAACATGGACTGCATTCAGAATAGTTTTGGTCAGGAGTAGAATTAACTGAAATTTTGCAGGCAGCAGTTTAATGTGCTGTCAAACTGTACTGCAAATACTCACAGGTGTTATGTGACCCACATTGATGGAGTAAACAGATTCACTGAAAATTCAAGTGTCAAATTGCCTGAAGCGGCAATTATTTCTGTAGACACAGGGCTGTTATATTTAGGAAAACCATCAGGAACAAGTTATCAGGCTGTCCAAAGTAACAGATTTCACTAATTGTAGACTTGCTGTCATTATATACAGTATTGACCTGTTTGACAGAATGTTTTGTCAACATTGGGGGAAAAAAAAAAATTAATAGACTGCCTCCCAAAATATATATATTTTTCTCCCAGATCAATTAGCCGCTGCAGCTCCAGACAGAAAACAGTCTTCTGAGAGTGTACCAGAGGGCAAGTGAGAGATACTTGGCACAAGGTCAGAGTGCAGACGCCTCAGTAGTTTGCAAACAATAATTGTGCTCCTGTTATGTAAACATAGCTGTGCTTCTTCATCTGCACGGTCATGGAAAGATTATCCTCTGCCGTCTGCTCTGCCCATTAAATGAAAACTGTAACAGCAGACAAGACAGCAGCAGAGTGAGAACGACTGACCCCAAATGGTTGATGAACTAAGCCTGTGTTGAACTAAACTACTGACCGACCCATTCACCCACCATTCCTCTGTCCACTCATATGCACTTTGGATATTCTCAAGTTCTGTCTGTGTTTGTGGGTGTGACGAGGCAGTACGCTGCAATATGAATATTTGAAACTAGATGCTTTATCAGTGAACACACTCATCCTGTTCTTAAAATCTTTTATCTTAGTTTGTAACCTGTTTTATGTTTTTTTGGTCTTCTCTGTACAACACCTTGCATCTCGCCTGGTCAGCCATCCCATTTTCTCAGTGTATTCAATACTGAGAACAGTCTGGAATTGGGCCAGTAGCTGTGAAATATACACAATCTATTCTACA